>VCRD01000031.1:0-12563 GCA_006783055.1 Trinorchestia longiramus
CCTAATTCCTACATAGGCTTCTATGACCTATGGATAAAAAACCAGATGGAATTTGCAACATTGGAGTCATTTCTTCATGTTTCCAGTCGTTAATTGAGTGTTAAACTAAGTTTCATGAAATACCGAAACAATAACCAAAAAAGGAAAAAATTTCATGAAGAATACCCTTTGCATTTTTGTTAAAAAATTCAGAAATCTAAAATCAACAATTACAGGTCACAGTTCAGCAGCATAGCATGTATTGACAAGGAATAAAATGATAAACGCAAACAAATAGTGCAAATTAACGAATAAATAAAAAAAAATGAGATGCAGCATTCTGCACAGTTTCATATGAGCTATGGATAATATACCATATGGAATTTGCAGAATAGGAGTCATTTTTTCTCGTTTCCAATCGCTAATTGAGTTATGCAAGGTTTCATAGAATCCTGGAGTATTGACCAAAAAAGGTAAAAAATTTCGTAGGGAATGTGCGTGCATCCGTGCATTTTTTCAGGAAACTCAGAAATTTTAAATCAATAATTACAGGTCATAGCTCAGCACCACAGCATGTATTGAGTAGGAATAAAACGATAAACGGAAGCAACTATAACAAATTAACGAATAAATAATTAAAAATGATGCATTTGAACAAGGGAGCTTTTGAGTAATTTTTCCTTGTTTCCAGTCGCACCTGACGGCAGCTCTACCTTTCTCTGACTCCCCACACAGTTTATGCTTCCTTCACTCCACAACCTCTACCCTACTTCTCCTGTCACACAATAGCAGCAGGTTTCAACCGGCACCGTCTTCCCCCCGCATAACTATCATGGCCATAGACTTCTCCAAAGCTTTTGACATCGTCCCCTACCCTCAACTCATCTTTTACATCTCTTTTCTATCCCTCAAGTACTACATAGTCCCTTGGCTGGTGTGCCACCTCAAGGGCAGATTAACTAAATGCTCATACAACCACTACCTTTCTTCCTCCAGAACCGTCCTAGTGGGCATCCCTCAGTGTTCTATCATATCCCCAGCACTCTTCAAGCTATTTCTTTCCGAACCCTTCCACTGCACCTCTCATCAGCTCATACGCTGACGAATTCACAGCATTAGATACAATAGTCAAAATCCCTGACGCCTCCACCCATTCCTCTGATGTCACAACATGGGCCCAACAAAAGGGCCCCACAGTATCAAAAGCTAAATCCCAATCCTCCCTCTCCACCCCTGACACTCTCCAATCCCGCACCAACCCTCATGTCAACTGAGAGGGGATCGACCTGACACACTGTCGGTCCACTAAGACCCTCGGTATTACCATCGACCCCCACTTCACCTTTACCCCTCGCATAAACACAATCTGTGAGGGCCAGGAATAGATTGAACATCCTAAAAGCCTTTGCTTGTTTCTCCTGGGGTCACCAAAAGGAAACCCTTACTGTTACAAACAAGGCCCTCATCAACTCAATAGTCACCTACGCAGCTCTCATCTGGTTCCCCCTCATTTATAGCGAAACTCCAAGCAATCAATAACGCCATCATTCGAATAGCCACAGGATCCCAGAAAATAGCTTCCGCCTCGCACCTTCACAATGAGACGGGGGTCCTCTCTGTAGCCGACCACCTCTCCCTTCTCTGCTCCCTCCGCCCTCACCACCCAAATACCTCCCAGTCATCCACGCAGTATGAAACATACTCTCAATCCCGCTTCCTACCCTTCATAGTTCACCTTCTATCTCGAAACGGGGACTGCCTTCCCTCAACCTATATGCAATCCCTAAACTCCCTCCACTCCTCAGCAGGCTATCTCTGCAGCAGGCCCCAACAGGGTCCTCCAACTGTCCCCCCACCCATTTCTGAACAAGAACGATCCCTTCCCAGATCCACCCGCACTCTCCTCTCCCAATAACGATCGGCCCACAGCAGAGCCCTGAACTTTTACCAGGCCCGAATAGGAGCAGCGCAGAACTCCACGTGTCCTGCCTGCGGGGCCGTGGACCAGACTACCAGCCACCTCTTCAGCTGCCCCGACACCTCTACCTATCTTACAACTCTCTGGGTGGACCCGGTGGACCCGGTGTCGACGGCAGCCTTTCTCTCCGGTGTCCCTTCACTTTCAACCCATTTCCCTCCTATCCCCTCTCCATCCAAGCCTCCCCCACACCCCTGAGTTCCCCTACCGGATCACCCGCTGGGCAAACAACAACAATGCGCTTGACAGCACTGATTTTTGCTCGTCGCGTAAACTTGTTCTCCCATTATCGGATTCAGTGCATCAAATCTACACTGGTTTTCGTGACAGTAAACTTGCTCTGTACACTTCCACCAAATGCCGCATTAATTTCAGCTGAGGACATTTTCCTCAAACACAAAAATCTTATCACACTTTAATCGAAGACCACGTTTCTGTTTACGCCTCCATCTTCTGAGACTTCATCGGGCTACTTGACAACTAGCCCCATTTACCGACAAAATTATATCAGGACTCTTGTTACCTTACTTTTTGAAACCCCCTTGTACTTGAGCTACATTGTTTAATCATACAGCCTCACAAGGAAATTGAACGCAGTTCATGTGCGAACAGATCGCACAGTCGACACATTGGGGTCTTTCACCAACCGTTTACAATAAAAACCACTTGAAAAAGTATCTTAAATGAAAAAATATTAAAAGTATCAATATTACCTCAACTCATCCACGGATGCCCGAGGGGGGAAAGGCACGTAATGGATCCAAGGCTTCATTTGAGGGTAGAAAAATTCGACCCAATCATCAGCCTGCGAAAAAAAATTAACATCTCGCAACATCATTCAGAAATAAAATTATTCAAAAAAATTACACACATCTGCACAATCCCACAATTTTGCTATCCACTTTCATCTATTCAAACTAGCATCCTATCATTTTGAAGACTTGAAAACAGAAATCTTAAAAATTCACCAATAAGTCAAGATACAACAATTACACGAGGGATGAAACCCAAGGCGAGCTAATTAATTTCTATTTTTCAGCTTCATCATTAAATCTTCACTTGAGCATACGCCCTTGTATGTCTCAGCCAGAGTACATAGCAATTATACATCAATCAAATCATGGTCAAAATGTGCCCCTTCATTTAGAAGGTCCTGCCAACTCACCTCATGAAGGACCAACGAACCACACAAGAACAGGTGCTTGAACCTGAAACTGGCCGCTACCCCGTGGAAGTTGAACAAATATTTATACTGGCAGTGGTTCTCCAGCGACACTTCAGGTGCAGGCTCTGCGTTCAGCGTGTCCTGTAAGAGAATACAAAGCTAAATACTTCTGAACGCATGTTGTTCTGCTCTCAGCTAAACTACAGGTATCATACGAAAAAGATCTATTGGGAGTTCGGTATAGTTTTCCAAGTTAAAGTACACTTTTTTTACTGAGTTACATATTAAAAATAAATGTTAGATACACGAGGGATCATATGCTATAAATCTAATACAATAATTAAAGTTTGGATTGACCTCCATGTGCTCTAATTATAACCTTCAAACGAGTGGGCATTGAGTACCAAGAACGCCGTACTGCGTCTTTACAAAAATTGGATTAGGAAGATCTTCAGGCCTGCTACAC
This sequence comes from Trinorchestia longiramus, assembly GCA_006783055.1. Lineage (NCBI taxonomy): Eukaryota > Metazoa > Arthropoda > Malacostraca > Amphipoda > Talitridae > Trinorchestia > Trinorchestia longiramus. Next base: position 3,589 of record VCRD01000031.1, read on the forward strand.
TTGCACAGGATTTAGCAGAGGCATCACTCTCAGGGTACTAGGAATTTCAGGGGTACCCTAAAATCCCTGAAATGCTCTTTAAACCAATGCTTCGCTTAAGTGAAGTAATGAGTCTGAACACCGTCTTGTAGGAATATGTAATGGAGTTGAAACGGTTTCACTATTCACGGCAATCATTTTTATAGTAACATTTTAATGTAAACACGAGTTTAGCAGCTATAGATGTAGCAGTGACGTAGCGGCTACAGATATAACAGTGAAGTAGCACCTAGAGATGTAACAGTGACGTAGCAGCTACAGACGCGAAGCTAGGTTAGGTACCAGTGGCAGATCTGACCTGGGGGGACTTCCATGCCTGGTTCTTGGTGTAGCTGGCATTGACGAGGTCAGGTCGCTCACGAGACAGCAGCACCACGCTGTCACGGTCAGAGGACGTCCTCGAGCCTCTGTCAACACGGCACCATGACATCTACAGTACGTTATAAATAATATTTATGTTCGAAAGTTAAGCACTGTGAAGCTAAAATTATCAACGTGCAAAAAATATGCATCGGAGAACTGATGACTATTGTCCGGGTGCTCAAAAAATACGAACGATAACCAAGTGTCGCGAGGTTCACACACCTGAAAAATGCCTTTTTCTCTTTCTTGCTCCACGGATGTTTTTTAGCTGCCTTGTTGATGGTCTTACGCCTGATGTCCCAGCGCCCCAGCCCCGTGGGGTGGAGGGAGATGGCCGGTCCTCCTTCCCAGAAGCTCCAAGCCGGGTACAGAATGTCTCCGTGCACATCTTTTTGCTGCAAACCACACGAAGTTTTACAATGAAATGACAGAAATCAGGTCATACAAAATGCTGCCTACACATAACGGTTGGAAAATATCTGAGAGATGTGTCTTTTTTCTTGTAGAAAAAATAAATGAAAGAACACAGTAAGAACTGTAGAATTAGAATTACCGAGGTAAATAACAGAAAAAATGAAGCACAACAACCTAGGCTGCAATCTTAGTCTCACAATACTCAACGTTAGGTCTCGAAGCCCATATATGTATTATAATAGAATCAAACTTGGCAACAAAAACAATCCCAGTAGTTCATTCTTGGGTTGCTACCCCAAGTCCATACTTTCAAACACCAAGCACGCACAGGCACCAAAGTACGAGTTAGGTAAGGTGGAGCAGACAGTGACATGCACAGCAATCAAACGCCGACATGCGTGACGGTAAGGCTGATCGATGCAGACACCACTTACTCTGCTGAAGGAGAATACGGGAGATCTGACGCCAGCCTTGGTCCCACTGTACACTTGCGGCCAGTCCCGCACGTTCACAACAAACTCTGTGTCCCGAATGCTGTCAGCTATCTGCATAAATGAAATGAATTACGTTCAAAGTAAATCTCAACGCAATATATTCTTTAAGGGCAACTAATCCATAGTTACAATAATAAAGCATATGTGTGTGATACAACCGCGTAGAGCATGGACAGATGAGAGTGTTGGCAAAGATTGTATGGTTGTTTCAATGTAGACCGGGGTGGGATGAGCGGATTTTAATGTATTTCATAATACATGTGAATGATTCTTAAAAGAAATTACTGAAGTAAGTAGTAGAATGTAATTATTCACCCGGCATAGCCAAAACGAAAAGTTATAAAGATACAGGAAATTTTCAATTAATGAAGCTTCAAACAGAAAGCTGACACACTGCAACTATTTATCAGGGTTTTTGAAATTCTATATTTAATTTCAACAAATAAATTACGTTAGCTTTCCTTTTTTCAGTTAAGATTGTAGTTTTATAAAATTGTTCTCAAAATGAAGATTCAACTGAAGTAATACTTCACTGCAAGCATAACTTTCTGTAACTTCTGGATCGATAGTGTACATAAAATACTCATTTTGTTATTATATTTTGTAGTAGGAGTAGGTATTGCTATCGTTCCAAATATCATAATAGATTAGGAGTGTAACTAGTTCACCTAAAAAAATGTGAAAACATCTTTACCCACAAAAAAGAGCTGCACAACGGGATTACATCCCCGACACTGATTTCAAAATCGAATCTTCAAGCTCATTTTAGTGAGCGGGGGATGCTTTACACCGTACAAAAGTTACAGATCGTAAAAATAATACCATGCAATGGATATTATTTATCAAATTTGCACATTTAAAAAATAGAAAACCTAGACTGCTGTGAGTATAATCTTGCTACGGTGCTAGTAATGAGAACAAGACTCACAACACATAAGAAACCACAATGAGTACACTGACCTCATTGAGGAAGTGCTCAATACCAGCACATCGACTTGGAAACATACACTTTTGTTCCCGGTACACCTGCCCTCCGATGATCTGGTACAGCGTTCCACTACAGAAGTAAATCATAAGATCAGTGAAGGAATGGCACAGGGAATATGAAGAATAACTACCAATAAATAACTTTCCCATAAATGATAATTCAGACCTACATTAAACCAAATTACACAGTGTAAAAATGAGAAACAACGCAATTTTTTCCTGAACCAGTGCAGAACTAAAGTAATCACTCATAAATCTTTTTTAAGATAACAAGTTTATTAAACGTTTAATTATAACATTCCTGTAAACACTTTGGAACAAACGCCATCAATAGCTGAAACGAACAAGATCGCGAGTGTCAACTGAAGACATGAATTAAGAATAAAAATTACTTACTTGTCAACAAAGCACAATAGACAAAAACTAGATATATCAGCATGAACTCTTTTTAAAAGGCAAATATTCTAAAATGCATACTTAAGTGAAACAGACCTCAAATTCAAAAACTGAAAAGCTGTTGCTGGCAACTTGGTGATTCCAGTAGAAAAAGTGGATCCTGATTGTGTAGGAGTTTTGAAATCCAAGTATGTTCCAAAGATCTCATTTCTAACATATGACCAGACACTGATGTACTCAGAAGCACACAGTGGACAGAGATATTCATATATAATAGAGAACTGCATCACAATATTTACCTGTTAATTGAAAAAGCTATAGTACTAAGATTGTTAATTTAAATGCTGTGTCAGGTCATTCCACATCTATTTTTTCTGTCATAATTCAACAGTTGAAAGTAACAATTTGTCAATATTCAGGGAGGGATGAAGGTTTATCAATATATTTATTCTATAATAGAATATGGTAAGAGGAATGAGCCGTTTTATCCATTCTTGGGTTGATACTAAAATAACAGGCCAAAACCATTAAGATATTTAAGTGGAGTTTTGGTTAGTGTTGATTTCACCACAATTCTACTTAAGGTTCATTCTATACTTGATAGAATCCAAAGACTTTTACAGTTACATCAATGCAAGTGTGTGAGACAAAATGGCAACCACTAACACTTACCTCTTTCTTGCTTCTTTTACAGTGCTCTGAGATATGCCTTCTTTGAAGGGCAGAAGATCAGCATTGATCTGAGGGTAGTGGCATGAGCAGTTCTTGGCACAAGCCACAAATGTCTGGTTGGCATCATGGATGAGTTGCAGGTAGCTCCAGTGATCATGACCATGTTCAGTTCCTGAAGATGAACACAATTGCATTAAAGATAAATAACTTACAGTTAGGAATCCAGATATACTAAGTTGTAGGGAAGCTCTCAGATCTCTTTGACTTGACTTAACAAAACAAAGAGAAAAGAAGGCATAAAATTGAAAAGAATATCCATCATGAGTCTTCAAAAATACATACACTTAGTATCTTTGTGAAATCAATAAATAAAAAATAGACATAACCAGCCAGTGCTGAAAAATTAACATCAATACAGGCAGATCAGCCAAACATAAGTCTTTTCAAGATCCTCATTTGGAGGGATGCTATTAATACACTTGTTTGAAAGAAACTTTGATATGTCAAAGCAAGAAAAGCATAGCATGCTGAATAAAGGACAAGATCCTTCAGTACATCTCCATTAGTGGAGTCACAACTTAAAATATAATTTCAAGGTTTAAAATTGATTTGCTTTAGTACATCTACTCAAGATATGAAACAAAAAATGAAAGCAAAAACTTTAGTCCACAATGTTTACAAAAATAGCTTCAATTTAATTCATCTCAGCTTACAAAAAACTAGGTGTTGCCTAACAACTATGGAGATTGAGCAAACCAACATTCAGAACATAGCACAAAACAAGAATTTATAACATATATATAGTTCACATTCTTGATATTAGTTAAAAAATTCCTTGAAATTTTCTTAAATAATGTAAGTACATTTTGAGAGTACCATATATAACAGAATATTTACAATAACTTAATCTAATCCTGGTTTTATAATCTACAAGTGTTGAAACTTCCCTCAGAAGGAAACTAATTAAATGCATAATTAGAAATTTAATTTTAAGCTCATTGATTTAGAATATGGATTGAATATTTTCAATTGCTCTAAGATAAACTTCCTAAAGAGATACTGCTGTTATGCATTGATACTTGCATGATCTTTTATAGCAACAATAGCATACATAAATGTGAAAAGCAATTTAAACATTGCTGAATTATTATTATTTATACTCTTAATAACAAAAACATATCAATTTTTTTTACACATGCTAGGTATACAAAATTTGTTCAGCAACAATTTGAAGATAAGAAATCTACATCAAATACATTAGAGTACCAACAAGAAGGTTAATGAAGGGTGAAAGTATTAGAAAAACATTATGGTATCAGAATAGAGAAGTATAGTCTCTCAGTCCAGGAAGACATGTTATACTAATAATGATAATATTTCATTGTATTACTTCCTACACATTTAGCAAACAATTCTAACCTTTATATTTTGCTGCTTTTTCCAAAAAACTGAGCTTGACGGAGGCACTTTCTCCACACTCTGTGCTGCCATTTGCATCACAGCTCTGCGATGGATCATCTTCTATAGCATAAACCACAAGAAATTGCACAAGTAAACAGCATGCTAGGCACTGTAACTGTAATGATGGCATGAATATAATGAATTCTTGTATCTAAAAACCTGGAATTAAAAAATTGTCAGGAGTTAGGTTACATAAGTGAAGTAGAATGAGGGTCAACTTCAAGCAATGCATTGAATTCTTTAAAGTAACAAAGAAATCTCAGAAGAGGGTAGAATCTCCAGCATATAGATAAAATCTTAGAGCAAGGATGACTTTTTAGAGTATAAATGGACTTATAATTCAGATGTATATCCGACAGCCAAAAGAAAAAATCAGACAAGTGTCCACTATAAATGAATCATCTTAATCACTCTGAGTAACTTGGGTGATACAACTTGTACTTTCAGTTGAGATTATGCATGCAGAGTCTCCTTTAAAAACCACTTGTGAGCACATGTACTCCAACAATAATCATAAAACAAAGAATAAAATATTAATATTGTGCATGATATCCTTCATTACTGATAGACTTGAAATATTTTATTTAAATATGCTTAAATTATGTGATACAGGATACAAAAGTTTCTACAAAATATGTAATATATACTAAATAAACACCAATTATTTGTTTCTTGAAAAACACTCGGCAACACCGGCTAACAGACAAATGCTCCTCCGATAACTTTTGTTAATGTACACTAATTTTAGCTTGCTGAAATACTCAAAATTATTTATCAGCTCTCACTTTCGAAACACAGTAGTATTGCTCTGGGTATACGTATGCTCCATTAAGTATGTTGCAAGTTACTCATGACTTCCGGCCATCATTAACTTTAAGTTCAGACTGAAGGCCTACAGCAGTCGGAGACTACCTTTGTGTAGTGCGTATGGCGTTCCAGTGGCGTCACTGGCGTGGTGAACCAGCTGGTTAGCTTGGTTAAAGAAACGATTGTTACTCCGGTACGACTCCTGAAATTTGAAAAGGGACTTCCCTTTAGACGGCACGGGACTTGATTAGCAACCCAGAAATGGACCAAACGACTTGTTCCTATAACTTTATTTTATTAATAATGCCTTAAAATAGCGTCAGTTTTCATATGTAGCTATTTTATATTGTCCAAGGATTCATCTTCGATCCACTTGCTTTCATATTACATCAAATGATCTCTTCTCAATGGTTCTAAACACATAAATCGCTATAGACGCAGATTGAGTCTTAATTACGTAAGTTGCATTCAAGAATGAGAGTAAACGCTCATAATCTTTTGAAATTCAACTTTAAAAAGAATTCATTGGAAAGGAATGCTGGAACTACCAATGTTTAGATTGTCTCTTGTGGAATCTGAGAGTACGATTACATTTTTTAAGGTTCATACATTCCTGATGCTGCTTTGCTTAATTCACTGCTTATCTCATAATAAGGAGAATTAACCTCTAAAGTTCTGTCCCGCTACTCAGAGTTGAGATATTGGTTTAAAGTTTCTTTACAAGGTATTACCACGTCCATTGCCGTTTTTCTTATGTCAATTTAAGGCTGAATACGAACAGCCACCGTGGTCGAGTGGTCTGCGGCCTGTGTTAGGTATCAGGTCTCTGCTTCGGGCAGAAAGACCGCGGGTTCAAAACCCGGCCATGAATACGAGCTGTTTCTCGTTTCGCGCCGTGAGCTCGCACTTATCGGTAAGCCCTCAAATCCCTGCCCATGGACACATCCCGGGATCGTCGCATGGAGCTCACTATCATCCTTACTCTAAGAATGTTAACCTTAAGAATTTGAAAAACCAATGTACTAATGTCTATGTACTGTGTACTTGATTGGAAATAAAGTTGTTTGTTTGTTTGTTTTTCTCGGAATACAGACTCATTTATAAGCGTAAACAAATCGAGTTAACAAATACGACATCTCATCCCACTGACAGTTTGATATCCAAATCGAGTTGACGGTATGTCAATTTAAGGCTCCAAATTAAGCATGAATTCCTCTAAGACGTGTAACTCTAAAACTATAATCATCGGTTCTTAACCTGGCTTCGATCGAACCTCAGGGGTTCGGTGAGTCAGTCTCAGGGGTTCGGTGGAGGTCAAGACGCACATCCGACTCATATGATTCGTGATGACACGCTCTGCTTAGTTATTATTGGCATTCAATGCATTGCATTGAATACGTATATGAAACTGGTGGGGTTCAGTACCTACAACAAGGTTAAGAACCGTTTAATGACTGCCTCTTGATACCGTGTATTACTGCTGAGATCGCTTTTACTGTGGCTGTGGTGGTTAAACTAGGAATATGATAAAAATAATAATAATAGTAATGCCAGTACTGGGTTCAGAATTTTGAGTCGATGTAGAGTTTGGAAATGATTTTTTTTCATTTATAAATGAAAACTCTTCCAGTCTGTTTAGAGATTCAGATTTCGAGTTTCGATTTTAGATAAAGCTAAAATTAGCCACTGTTTATTTACTTTGATTGGTGCCACTCTGCAGAAGTACACCTGAATTAGAAATACTGATAAATACAGGCTGTTAGTTTAGTGAGAAGACACGAGTAACTTGAGTTACCATCGTTCACTTAGCTGATCACTCAAGCTTCTTTTGAATTTACTTTCATATTAGAATGTATCATTCTTTCTATGGTCCCAGATTGATACCATACAATGTTTCTTTAAAAGAAGTCACTGTATTGTGCCGACAAAATCGCACACGTTTTTGCTGTTTCTCCTTTTCTATTTATTTAGTATTCTGTTTACAATCATACTTTGGCAATAGATATTTTTGGCGAAGAAAACTTTTTTATTTTGTGTAAGCGACCAAGTTAATGACTTTGGAGTAAAAAGGGTGTAATTTAATTTTAGATACAAACTATTGCTGAAATTCAAATATCGAGCAGGGTAGTTAAACTGAAAAAAGAAGTAGTACATTGCCTTCAAGATCATGCAACGTCTTTTAATGCATGCACGCGTGAAATTGAGATTCAGAAATATGTTGCTTGGTGTTGAGCTCATCTAGACTTTAGGGCATTAGAAAGTTTGAGGCCTTAGTGTGATAAGGCGCTAAGATTACGTATCAATGTCAAAGAAAAGACAAAAGGAGATAAGGAATGATAAGATATCTCCAACAATCTAACTTATAATGGTCTTCGCTTTTACAAGGACAGGGGGGAGGGAAGTACAATAATTTAATATATGCCCATAGCAGTCGGATAATTCTTGAATTCAGATCATCATTTATTGCACTGCATACTGTTCGCATAGTGAAACCTGGGTACCTTTAGTTATACCTACAGGAACATGAAGTCATGAATAAGTCTTTAGAAATGCATTTTTAGTCTCACAAATTATATCACACCTAAACGAAAAGACAGAGACGTGTGTTAACGATGTTTAATCTTAAATGAAAGCTTAGCGTGTTAGCGTCATTCAACGTCTGACATTTGTCTTAGATTTGCCACGTGTCACACAACATTTAAAGCAGACGTTCTTTTTGCATCTTTCACACGCGTCTGAATTGGGATCAGAAGTATACCACCCTAGTTGATATCTATAATTTCGAAAATTTAAAGTTGCTGAACTTAATGTTTTCTTCAAATAATAAATTTCCACATAGATTATGATTTACGTATAGTCTATTCTAAAGAAGGTATCCCTCCTACAACGTTTTAAAAGGAATAAAAAATCGTCCAACCATTCGGGCTACTTCAAACCAGGCTGAACTAAAACACTAAACAATTTAAACAATCTTTATTTCCAATCAAGTGCACAGTACATAGACATTTAGTACATTGGTTTTTAAATTCTTAAGGTTAACATTCTTAGAGTAGGGATGATGGTGAGCTCCATGCGACGATCCTGGGATGTGTCCATGGGCGTGGAGTTGAGGTCTTACCGATAAGTGCGAGCTCACGGCGTGAAACGAGAAACAGCTCGTATTCATTGCCGGGTTTCGAACCCGCACGCAGTCTTTCTGCACAAGCAGAGACCCGATACAGAACACGGGCCGCAGACCACTCGACTACGGTGGCTGCGTTTTTATTTTCGTTGTTTAGTATTGAAAATTTATCTTGTCTCGTTTGATCAAGAAGAAACTATAATTAGGATATAGTAATTGTT
>VCRD01000031.1:12573-104061 GCA_006783055.1 Trinorchestia longiramus
TCTATTCATAAACATGCATTGTAAATTGCGCAATAGCCCTCTTTCGCCATTTTTTCCTATTTTCAAACCAGGCGTCACAATTGTATTCCTACTGCAGTGTGATGTCACAAAGATGTGACGTAACAATTGAAGGGTGGACAGCACTAGTGGACTACTTGCACTTTTCCCGTGGTAAATATATTTTCCGCGGGAAAAAATGCAAGTAGTCCACTCCCGTGCTGTCGCTAACACAGCGCTGACAGACGCGATTACGATCCAGTAGTTTACTATATGAATGGTGGACAGCACTAGTGGACTACTTGCACTTTTCCCGTGGTAAATATATTTTCCGCGGGAAAAAATGCAAGTAGTCCACTCCCGTGCTGTCGCTAACACAGCGCTGACAGACGCGATTACGATCCAGTAGTTTACTATATGAAAAGTGGACAGCACTAGTGGACTACTTGCATTTTTTCCCACGGGAAAACCGCTAGTGCTGTCCACCCTTCAATTGTGCGATTGCCTGCACTTTGACGTCATAACTATCGTTTCCTTCACTTTAAAGTCACAATTTTTTGATTTCCTGCACTGTGGTTATAATTACGTCACCACCTGCAGTGTGATGTCAGAATTACATAATTTCTCGCAGGATGACGGCCTAATTACGTCACTATCTGCACTGTGACGTCATAATTACGTCACTTCCTGCAGTGCGACGTCATAATTACGTCACTTCCTGCAGTATGACGTCATAATTACGTCACGACCTGCACTGTGACGTCATAATTACGTCACTACCCGCAGTATGACGTCATAATTACGTCACTACCTGCAGCATGAGGTCACAATTACGTCACTACCTGCAGTGCGAAGTCATAATTACGTCACTTCCTGCAGTGTGACGTCATAATTACGTCACTTCCCGCAGTGTGACGTCATAATTACGTCACTTCCTGCAGTGCGAAGTCATAATTACGTCACTTCCTGCAGTGTGACGTCATAATTACGTCACTTCCTGCAGTATGACGTCATAATTACGTCACTTCCTGCAGTGTGACGTCATAATTATGTCATTTCCTGCACTGTGACGTCATAATTACGTCACTTCCTGCAGTGTGACGTCATAATTACGTCAATTCCTGCAGTGTGACGTCATAATAACGTCATTTCCTGCAGTGTGACGCCATAATTACGTCATTTCCTGCAGTATGACGTCATAATTACGTCATTACCTGCACTGTGACGTCATAATTACGTCACTTCCTGCAGTGTGACGGCATAATTACGTCACTTCCTGCAGTGTGACGCCATAATTACGTCACTTCCTGCAACGCGACGTCATAATTACGTCACTTCCTGCATTGTGACGTCATAATTACGTCACTACCTGCAGTGTGACGTCATAATTACGTCACTTCCTGCAGTGTGACGTCATAATTACGTCACTTCCTGCACTGTGACGTCATAATTACGTCACTTCCTGCAGTGTGACGCCAAAATTACGTCACTTCCTGCAGTGTGACGTCATCATTACGTCACTTCTTGCAGTGTGACGTCATAATTACGTCACTACATGCAGTGTGACGTCATAATTACGTCACTGCCTGCAGTGTGACGTCATAATTACGTCACTTCCTGCAGTGTGACGTCATAATTACGTCACTTCCTGCAGTGTGACGTCATAATTACGTCACTACCTGCACTGTGACGTCATAATTATGTCATTTCCTGCACTGTGACGTCATAATTACATTATTTCTTGCAATATGACGTCATAATTACGTCATTTCCTGCAGTGTGACGTCATAATTACGTCAGTTCCTGCAGTGTGACGTCATAATTACGTCACTACCTGCAGTGTGACGTCATAATTACGTCACTACCTGCAGTGTACTCTGAATCAACCTGATCTGCAACTTTGTCGCCTGACAAGGACACATAAATTTCTGTGTTTACTCCTACTCTTTCTTCAACGCTGATTAGATAAGTTTTTCATTTACGAATTGTTACATTACTCTGAACTACAACAGACATTTTCCAGCCCTCTTCCAAAAAATGAATGATTCTAAGAAAAAAAATTCATTGCGGACAAAAATTTAGCCATGTGTTTCAAGAACTGAAAATTTTTAAAATTAGACTCAACCAGTTTCTTTTTAATACCTTAAATCATGGAATGAATGTGTGAGTCATAATAGATGATATGAACACCAGGCAATTGTTTCAACAAAAGGCTATGAGGGAGTTTGTGAGTCACACTCATGCCTGTACAAGCCATGCACTTGCAGGTTTAGAAATCTGTACCTTATTATCTAATTTAGTGTGTATACCAACTATTTTGATCCATAAGTCAACTTGGGTATCAATCGTACAACATGTTAGGCCAGGTAAGCGGATATGACTAAGTCTAAACTTCAAAGTAAGCCACCAACAACTCAGGTAATTTAATATGGAGGAAGTTCTTGAGTCATGCGAAGAGAGTATGTGGACCAGGATGTTCATATCTAGTAATGTGAGTTGATAAGGTGCCTTATCACTGATTATAAGTCCGTTAGCGCGCGAGTAGCATAGACTTGTGCCGAGCAGTTCACTCTCATGCGTGATAGGAAACACAACTACTCCTGGCAAAAGTGCAAGTTTTCGAGGTAAAACCAGAGAATCTGGAAAGGAAACTCATTGTATCGCCAGTGATCTGATAAAACGCTAGTAGGTCTAGCCAGCGGTTGGAGATGAACAGGATGAGCGCGACGTGGTCGCGGAAATGGAAGTGGGTTGGGACCCTGTGTGTCCTGCTGTTGGTTGCAGTGGCTGCAGATGACCTGGGCGACTACGACTCCATGACGGAAGACCGTCAAAACCTTGTACGGACTCAGCAAAAAGAAAGTGCTTTAGGAGAGTACGGTGAGTTTTCTGGATGCATGAACGCGAAGCTAATTGTTTAGAAAACTATTGTCGGACTCGAGTTCAGGTACTTATTTGTAGCGCAAAGATTATCCTCGAGATGTGCATAGAATTAAGCTCAATTTTGATTCCGTATGAAGTTTGTTCTTGCTCTGATTCAATATGATTGGTTTAGAAAATTGGAGAGAAAAACTCCTATAGCCATAAAACATGTACAAGTCTGTAGGTAGCATTGATCATTTCCAGCTTGCAACCACTTTCGAAATTAATCGTTCAAGTTGATGCATAACCAGCTTTGTGTCATGCTGTGCACAATGTTTCAGTCATAAAGTCTTGATAAGATTCGAATTTTTTCGAATAAACACACAAGGAAGTGAAACAGTAGTATTTATGTAGGTATATTTCATGAGTATTACTTTGTAGTTACGCCTTATTTCCTGGTTTCAAAATTTATTACTGTTGTATTTATGTTCAACAAATCTTTGATATCAATCTGTTGTTTGTTGTATGAGTCTAAGTGTGTGTATTTAGCACATTGACTCACATATAGTAGAGTGGCATTGGCATAAAAGTATCTGAAGATTTCTTGGTAGCTTATTTTCATTTTCGCCATGTAGTCATTTTAATCAAATACCATACAATTGACATTTAGTCTTCTAAATACTACAGCGGAGATGCGATGTTTTAAAATAATCCCTAAAATCTGCTTCTCAAATACTAACACTGGTACAGACAGGTCACTCCGCACCTGCTCAGCCTCTCATAGATTGCAAGTTCTAGGCAAATAATTGGGTAATGGAGCTCATTGCGTCACCATGTGACCTTCATATCAGTAGTCTCTCGAAAACTAGTTTCATGACATATCATACCTCAACTTCATATTTTGACTTTTTACAGTGTAATTGCGAATGTTTCTAATATATTTCGTTAATAATGATGTGATTTGACAGCCATCAGATTACATACTGTGACTCATTTCATAGTAATTATAACCCTAAATTCCCCATTTGATGAAGTCATTAAACATTTCTTGAAGAGTAGTTTTTGTAGAGCAGCGCGAGGTTGTTTCACCGCATAACTCAGGCTTCCTCATAGAGCTGCCATGTTCAAGTCAGTTGAACAAGCCGGAAAGTTGAGAACAGGCTGTATTTTAAATAATAATTCCCAGCGTGATTGCTGGTAGCATAAAGTTAAATTACGAAGACAAATTATGTAATTCTTCGATGTGGTTATCAATGACCGTGCACGGTGAATCTAATATTAAATTTTGGCGTATTTGTCGATAGAACTTGTTTATTGACATTCTATGTCACAACATTTGATTTGTGTACAACATTTGACGCAACATTTACAATTTAATTTGAAATAAATGAAGCCTTCATCTAAAAATCAGTGAATTTATTACAAAATTCTCTGGTCGGTATAGAATGGATATCTGGACTGTGCTGCTTCACAGCAGTAATATTCTTAAGAAGAACTTTAGGCTAGACGTTCTTCGAAAATCAAAAATCCGTTTGCATTTTGCTGAAAATGCTTTATTATTCTCTAAGTACTGCCAAATCGATAATTATCTAACAGTGAGAAATTTAAAACTGAAACTTGGCGTTTATAAATTATTTCTTACTCTGGACGTCTAACTTTTTCCCATTTAAATGAAAGTACTAATAACAGAATTAGTTAATTCTGAATTCCAGGTAAGTAAAGAGTGGTAATTAAAAATTGAAAAGTATTGGTTGAACTACTGTCCTTTTGGCTAGACAAAGTAAGTCACATAATTTCTCTGTAATTTAGCGCTCACTGAAACAAAACAGAAAGAGTATCTTTTATACTTACTTCATTTTATGTTTATTTTCGTAACGATGTCTACTGCTATAATAAATAACCTGTTGACCAACGATGATATGTTCTCGGCTTGAAGAAAGAAGAAATAACCTTGCTTGTATCTTCAACACTTAGTTCACGAGAACTTACGATATTTTAAATGATGATTTCGTCCGAACTTTAATAAATGAGAAGATTTAAATTTGAGAATATTTAAGCTGAGAATTAACAGAATTTATCGTACTGCAATCATCAGTTTTACTGCATTCATACGCAACGAAGACCAGTGCAAGTAACATGAAAATAGTTTTTGATGTATTAACGTAACATTGAATTACGATTACAAAATTGTCAGAATTACTCAGTAAGACTCGTAAGTTATTAGCTAAGACATTGCAGCATTTGAAGGTTCTGTAAGAAAATCTAGTCGTTCGAGGAGCTTACGTAGTTATACCTGGGAGCCTTGTTTTGAGTTCTTCTATCAGCGATAAGATAGACGTTTCGTTCCTTATCACGAGCGTTACTCATGGTGCCTGGTGCCTGGCCAGATCATTATGTTCGTTACAAACTAATACAGGGTTATGCATAGGAATTTATTATTTCGTATTTTCTTTTGATAAATTTCATTAATACTTTATGCATCCCTCAATAATTTTGTTCAATTAAGAGTCAGGCCCCGCTACACGAAGCTCTGTATAATGCGACTGCATTCCTTTAGACTTCAGAGCTTATTCATCACACCTCAAAAAATGAGGGTCTATGTTTCCATATTTTACATGCATTGACTGTTAATACTATCCTGTCCTAGCGAGTTGTTTCAACAGTGGACTGTATTGGAAGAGTCCACAATACGTCATGGTTTCTGCTTTAGTTGTTTGTTAAAGACTTTGGAGAAAATCTGGATATGAGCGTTAAAATGCACATTTTTAAAGTTCATAAAGTTCATAATCATGTCTGTCTTAGAGTGCACTTTCGTAGCGTTGGATTGCATATTTATGTGAATGTTATAGCTTATTTTTGTAGAGTTAACGCGTGCCAGCATGAGAATGTTAGAAAACATTGCGATTTGAAGAAAAAGCTCTCATATGCTCCTATAAACCATATGCATTATTTGTTTTGAAAAAATGAAAAAAGTCTGATAAATAACCTTTGATATTGAAATGTTATCAAGAATATTTGAGAATAAGTGAGTCATCACTGGTAAGATCAATCATGTAGTGTACTTGCAAACTATAAACACTTGATGAACCCAGAAAAGTAAATAACCGACGTACATATTTCGATGTCCGTAACCTGGATACATGGAATGATACCGAGAACATCTTTGTAATGGAAAAACAAGCTCATTGTATAATTATTAACGTAAACGACTCTCGACTTCAAGCTGAAAAAATATTTTGAAAACAGTAATAACAAAACTCGACTCAGGTTTATACACTGGCTTCAAAAAAAAAATCAGATAAGCCTAAAAAATTTCTGTCGGATATTTGATTGCATAGACACCATGAATGCGTTAGACAAACACATAGCTACGAATAAGTTAATTGTCTACTATTCATCGAAATTTTGACAGAACGAATGAAAATAATTGATAACATTCAAAATTTGGCCATCACATTTCATACACCATTGTTAACAATCATTCCGTTAAATGAAACAATTGAAATTTTGCTGACTTTTTTCTGCACTGGAGATAAAATTATTGACTAAATTTTTGCTGTTTGTATTGATTTCTTCTCGTTTAATGATCGATTTACATAAGTAGAAACGCTTCAATTCAGCTACACCATGCATCTACTTTTGCTAACATTTTTAAATGCTCTCATGTGTCAAATTGGCTTTCCAACTGCGTTGTAATTTTAATACCTAAATTGATCATTATGATCACTCGGTAGATTTCCTGCCTAAACTGTTCATTATGACCACTCGGTAGATTTCCTGCCTAAACTGTTCATTATGACCACTCGGTAGATTACGCCATTTTATTCGTAAAGGAATGAGATAATGCTCTACAATTATTGGATTTTACAACGCCATTCGATAACTTAACAAGGAAATCAATGCTTTAGTTCTGCTCGTTGAGAACCACATGACATCCAAACTTTAAACAATAACAGCTACTTCACATACTCCACTGATGTGCATTTGCTTTTGAATTTCAATTATTGCACTTTCCCTTTTATTAAGCACCTGCACTTTTATTAAGCGCCTGCACTTCTATTAAGCGCCTGAACTTTTATTAAGCCCCTGCACTTCTATTAAGCGCCTGCGCTTTTATTAAGCACCTGCACTTTTTTTAAGCACCTGTACTTTTATTAAGCACCTGTACGTTTATTATGCACTTGAACTCTACATCAGGTCGCCCTTAGTGACTTTCCAGTTCTTGACTCTATTTGAAAGAAATGTAAGAAACCTGAAGTTTTAACCCATCTTTAGGGACTAAAATTATTCAACCAATATTGCCACTTTTTATCTCTATTAAATAGATAGACATTAGTTTCTTTACTGCGGGGAAAACGAGAATTAACAAATTTATTTGTTCTTATGTATTATGCCGTTACTCGTGTATTTCACCGTAGTTAACAGAAATGGGAAGGACTAGTCACCGAAATGTTTTTAAATATTTAATATTATGTGTTTTCATCAACTTTAGTAGAGTCAGTTGATGCATCATCTCTAATGGAACATCTAAAAATTTTCCTTTCCCGACAGTCTTTTCTAGTTAACTGATCTGGAGAAAAGTAATATAGAAAAAATTCACAACAATTTGAAGAGTAATTTAGAAACTGATTGATTATTTTCGCCAATTGAAATAATGTATACAAGGGGATGAGAAAAAATTCCTAATCAAGTAAAAGAAAATACTGAAGGGTCTATCGGGCAAAATTTTATGCCCCTCTTCTAATGTAAAAACAGATATTCCAGAATCCTTCTATTTTTCTAAATTCTGGTAGAAAAATTCTGAAGGTCGTGTTTCCAGTCGAGCTTCTCGAGTATGGATTACAAAGTAATCTCTAGTAATTTTAAAGTATTCTCTAGTATGGGTTACTCTAGTAAATTTCATTTATGTGAGATGTTTCTTCAGTTCTGGAATGAAGTAAGTCGGAGGAGTCAAGCCTCGAGGTGGAAGGCAAATGATGGTCCTCTAATCCGAAGCAAAAGTCTCGTATTTCCCTCAGAACTTCTAGTGCTGGTCGTGCTGCAAGACATTATGGCTAAGGTTTTCGCTGCAAAAGCTAACACGCTGATAGTAGAAGCATATTATCATCGAGTGTTTTTTATGTACATATCGCCTCCTAAATGCATGGCGTATCACCCCTGATGATATTACAACTCTGCTCTTTTATGATACCCTAAAAGCTTGAAACTTTTCAGCTTGTCCTCGAAAAAAATAACTTAAAGTGATTTATGAAGAACTTTACCAAACAACAAAAGTAACATTAATACTAGTAAAAATACAGAAAATCAGAGAATTTTTGTAAGGTCAACCAAAAGACATAAGCTTTTCTCAACATTTTAAAAGCAATTCACGTTCAAAGCAAAACTTGTTTAGCTAAAAATCCCGAGACAACCTTGCAATGAAGGAGGCAAATGACAATGCAGTTACTTAGTAAAAAGTTTCACATCAAATTTGGTTTGCATATTTTAACGCACATTAAGCTCATGCTCAAATGGTGCCATATTTAAATCACATGCAGTAACTTAGAAATAAAATATGCTTAAAATTCTACGAGATGAGAGTGTGATGCATCTTGATGACTACACGAGATGCAGGCTGAACTTTGTTTCAAAATAAAATGCTGTACATACAAGGCTAAGTTCTAAAAGGAACTTATTCTGATTTATCTAATAATTACTTCCTAGTCAAATTTACTGAATCACTTGATGTCTTTCCGAATCAATTTTTATTCAGTTCTTAGTTCAAGGATTTTTGCCGTACCTCCTACGAAGGTGCATTCATAAAATGCTGCAAATTTTACGTTATGAAATATTTTAAGACAAATTAAGCACATAGTTTTTAAGTTGTAAACACATGTTGATTCTGTTGATGTTAACATAGAGTTTATGAATGCTAATCATGAAATAACTTATAGGTAGTAGTGTATGGGTGCATGTGGTTTTTATGTTTTATTCGTGTTTTTCTTTTTTTTAAGTTGGAATTTTGCGTATTTCACTACAGACGATACAATCTTTGTACTCCCAAGCGTTTGCTGTTAAAAATGTTCTCTTTTCCTTGACCTCACTTTTTCCTTTTACTTGTGTGGTGCTGCAGAAATTGTCCTTTAAAAATTGTGAAATGATTTAGATTCGAATGAGTAATCATTCACTATAATTAACGGAAACAAGACTCCACTTCTTGGGAAGTGTTTGTGATGCAATAACAGTCCAATAAATTGATGAAAACACGACAAACGAGGTAGCACGTGGTTTCATGTCTGTCGTTTATAAGAAGTAATGATAGTTCGGAATTCTTCAATTTTTTCTGCATTATAGATTGTAAGTTTAGTATTTATGTTTATTATTTATAGTGCGATAATTTTAGATTATTGCGAGATAATAGACCATTGCGAGTCTATTATAATTATGATATTAAGACACTTGGAGACAGTTCAAGTAATTACTTTCAAATAGTTTTCAGTAATTTAAATCGAAAAAATGGTTTTCTGAATTTGGTTCCAATTGTCTTGAGTTCACCACTGAGATGTACTAACAAACCCAAGTGTTGTCCACCAGACCCGATGTTGTCACGGATTTCTCCATCCGATGACACACCCTACGCTATCACGAAGGAGCGACTCGACGAAATTCGCGCGCGGCTCATGTACCCCTACTACGACCTGGACAACTATGGAGGTACCGGGGACTTGCAGGAGGACATTACCGCACAAAACACTCAAGTCAACAAGCAGCTCACGTTCCTCTTGCCCTTCTTCGGCTTTGGGCTTAACTACACCTGGGTGAGTAGCTCTGACATCAGAGAGGACTCTGCATGTTCCAACTCAACATATCCATAAAAAATCAACGACTTACAGCTCCTTTGAACTATTAATTTCATGTTAGTTAACTATGGCGTTTTCTGTTGCAGGTCTCTCTGAACGGTTACCTAGGCTTCTCCAATGCGCCTTTCAGCTACCAAAGCTACCCGTTAACCTTCCCTGTCCCTGACTGGCCTTCCATGGCTGATCCTTCCTTCATTGGGCCATTCTACTCGAAGTGTAACATTGGATCCCTCAAGTCCGGAGAGACCACTGACCAACAAAAGCCTGGGGTCTACTGGAGGTAATGTCAAAGAAAGTTAACAAGGAAAATAGACTCATCCTGTCGTTTTATATATGTTGTGCACATGTATGCATAACTGTAGATATACGTCTGCATACAGATTTTTATGTTTTTGTTTGATTTAGCATTAAATCATCTCTTGCCTGCGAGAAAACTGGGAAGTATCTCCTTCCACAAACAGTATAATCGTTTATTAAATGGACCATTACCATAGTAAAAACTCAGAAAGTAATCCAAACTATTCATGACTATCCATTGCAAATAAACTAAGCTTGAGTTGAAAGTTGTCCCCAGCTAAATTTTATCACTGGTGTTGGCCCAAGGTCACGTTGTTCAAGATTGTGTTAGTGGACCACTTCGCTAATCTTAGGTGCAAAAATGCAGAAAATTTATGCACGGATACGTACGGTACTAATACTTTCATTTGAAACTATTTCTGCTGCATAAAATTGTTGTTGAAACAGAAGATACAAGTACAGGGTCCCAAGTATGTAATACGACTAGTACTTTTTAAATAGGAAGGAATGCCGTATGTTACAGTTCTTAAAACAAGGAACAATTTATAATCATTAAATTTTATCGAGGAAGTTCCACCTTGGCATTACAATACTTTAAGACAGTGCGTGAAAAATAAAAATTTCCGTGTCTCGTACATAAGTGTTCTTTCCTACTTCGTAGGAAGGATAATTTTGAGCATTGGAGACACAGAAAGACAAGAGCTCTTAGGGCTGTTCTAGAGCTGGGTCTGGTTATCTTGACGACGTTCTACTTTATCATATCTCTGAACACGGCCGCTGATAACAGCTTATGTGACCCTATAACATAGCAAGTCAGCGCGCAAAGCCTTGATTCAAGCACCATATGACGTTTTCAAGTTTGCGTTCCATTTTTATAGCTATCATTGGTCACGGTCCAACGGTAATTTGAGGAAGATTTCTGTGAAGTATTGTTCAGTTATGGCAAAAATTTTAGATGGAAAGTTATTTCTCATGTGAATCCTATTTACACGAATCACTCAACGGTCACAATTACTGAATAGTCTGAATATATTTAACTGATGATATACATACATGCATACCTGTTTTAATTTCAGTTCAATAATTTTTCTTCAGTAACAGGTAGGAAGTAATGGGACGGACATACACAGATAGACAGAGAGAGAGAGAGAGATGGAGATACATTGTCTATTATATATGTAGATACTTAATATATATATATATATATATATATATATATATATATATATATATATATATATATATATATATAAGCCATTGGAATAGTTTACACCGCCGTATCAACTCGTCAGTTCTTTATCATAAATTCTGATGACTGAATGCGAATTTCATCATAATTTTTTTAAAAACCAGAGCAAGCCAATGGGGAGAAGAGCGTAAAAAATCCTTTGCAGAACAGCTACGCATACAAGAGAATGAAGAGTTGGAGAATTCTAAATAATATCAATGAATGAATGAATGTTGTTTCCAAGTATCGGTTAATTTTTGAGCTCACAGAGTACTATTCTTATGAGTAGACTCTGTACTTTGTAGCATACTCCTGAGAATGCTGTACATAGTAGACCACTACTACTAATAATTGCGGTTCTTCGTCCACCCATGTTGACGGTTACGTGGCGGTTGGAAACTGAAAGTCAATTGTACCATGTTAAAATCTTATTAGCAAATACCTGATAGCATTCAGTAACTGTCCAAGTGTTCAATGCGCGTCTGACTGATTTTATTCATGTGAATATTTATTTGTCCACTAGATTAGAGCGCGACCTGCCCGCCAGGAGCGACCAAATGGGCGTTGAACTTCGTGAGAGAATCAAGTGGGACGTGAGGGAAGGAATGGTTGGGGCTGAGATATTCAATCCCAAGCATTTAATCATTGTTACTTGGAAAAACGTGACTTTCGCTGGCGGTTACGCCAACAGCCGTGCCAGGGAAGTGGTAAGTAATGTACAGTGAAGTGAAGGCGTGTCGCATAAAGGCTTTGAAAAACAAATTGTATTCTTTTTATTTTGCCTTGAAATTTTTCCTATTTTTTCATCGTGATTATATTTAAAATTTTCCAGACGAACACCTTCCAACTGCTTGTTGTCACTGACGAGGTGCGATCGTACGCCATTTTCAATTATGAAAAAATGTCATGGACTTCCCACACTGAAGCTGGAGGATCCGCGGATGAGGGTCAGGGAGGAACTCCGGCTTTTGTAAGTTCGCGAAACAGTAACGCAGATTGCGTGAACAAGTCAAAAATATTTAAATATTTTAGTTTCCTGTTAAATTATGATGAGTTAGCATTCCGTGAGACATGAATGTATGAAAATGAGATCATAAACCGAGTACATAAAGAACAAAATCTGTTTCATTTGACAGGTTGGTTTTAATGCTGGAAATGGAACTCGGTCTTTCGAGTACGCCCCCTACAGTCAAACGCTTTATATTCGAGACCTGGCAGTCGCTGGAAAGGCAAATCACATTCCTGGTCGTCATATCTTTCGCATGGACGAAGTTATTCTCCCCGGATGCTGTCGTCGAGAAGAAAGTAAGTGTGACAATTGAGTTAAGTCTCAATTAACAATATATTTTATCATTCCAAGTGATGATTTCTTAAATTAAAACTCTATCATGGGCAAGCTGCGCTTACATTGACGTGAAAGTCGAAGTATGAGCAAAAAGTTGCTTATGGCTATGCAACGGATAAGAAAAGAGTAAAATTTAAGGCATTTTTCTTCACCATTTCACCATGCGTGTGTGCAAACAAACTTTAGAAGTAGCCTAGAAATAGCTAGTGATATTGCTCAATTAAATTTCTACCAATCATTGATTAAATCATCAATTTGTGTTTACATTTATAGAATAAAGCTTTTAGTAGCCAGTTTCATTTTTATTGTAGATTTTAATCTCTAATTATGTTTTAGCTCTAAAGACGTACCCACTGACGTTTGCTCCGGAAAACGCCAACATGTTGGGAGGCACCCTCATCAACGTGACCGGTCCCTGCTTCGAAACGAGCTACCGCGTTGAGTGTCTCTTTGACACCACCTCCGTAGAGGGTCAGGTCATTGACTCGAACACTGCAGTGTGCATCACTCCTCGTCTCTTCGTCACGGGATACGTAAACTTTGCCATCTCAGTGAATGACGCTCAGTACTACTGGAACGGAAGGATCTTCATCGGTAAGAAACTAACTTATTTATAGATAACACACAACAGTTATTCAATTGATTTCGGACCCTTATTTAAGTAGAATACAATTTTTGGGAATTTATGAATTAAAATTTATTTAACAGAGACACCATTGACGGCCCCAGAAGGTATTTGGTTCACTGACAAGTCCTATCAAGAGAGAAGTGTGGAGAGTTTCCAACTGCAGTGGTTGGCTGGAAACTTGACTCAAAGAGCTGGTGCTCAAGCTTCAATCCATCTCTATGGTTACCGAGAACTGAGTATCAAGCCTGACCTCGAATACATTGGAGAAATAATTGTAAGTACACAATTCATTATCTTGATGTTTTGATTCATAGCGATGCAAGGCTTTTCATAGATCAGTGGTACCATGCGCATCTCTAGAAACAATTATGTGTCGTTTTTCTGGTATTTAAAGCTGCTCAATGCACATTTCCCCAATATAAGTTCGATTAGATCAAAAATATTATTAAAAATATGATATTCTAATAGATCAAGAATTCAGAGACGTCATTAAATATGGATAAAAACTAATACTTTTCTCTTCACTTTCTTCAGACTACATCTAATGACGATAGAGAGAAGATTCCGGTAACTATAGATACATCCAACTTTGCTAGTTTGGATCTTCGCAACGTGATGGATTTCGAAATGGGATTACTTATGGCTAATCTGACTCAACCGGAACAAGCATACAACCTTCCCAACTCTCCGTACGTATTCTAATTATAGTTATTTAAAATTCAGTAAAAGAAAGTACCTAAGGGAAAAACATGTTAAGAGTGAGAAACTACCTTAAACTTGTGGTGCATCACGAGATGTGGCTTTAACGTTGTTAATGCAGGGTCTGTAAATGGGAAAATATTTCTTTTACTCTTTCACTGTACACTAAATCACACGTACGGTCGTGAATTTAGTGTATAAAAAAGAAAAAATTGGGCAATCTAGACTGATAAAATAGCTTACATTTAATTTTAGGTGTATGCATTGGAATCAATGCTCACGCAAGTGCTGAGAGAAAATCTGAACTTATTCTCAAATTTATATGGTCAAAGAGCTGATTGAGAATCAAATTAGAAGTTGCTAGAAAGAGCATACTAGCTTTACGTTGACAAGTGTTCAGGAAATACATATCTACATACTGTACTATTGTGTCTATTAGTAGGAAACTACGAATATTACTTAAAAAGATAGGAAAAACCTGTTTATAATTTGACTATGTTTTAAATTAATTCTTATTTCATATTGTTTTGAAGTTTCTTATTCGTAAAAATGTCATTCTAGTTCTTTAAAGCGCTGTTTAAAATTTAATTGAATTACCTCAGTCTAATTAAGAGTATATTGTACTATGTTTCCTCTGAATAATTTCAAGTTTTTAGCCTGAATTGACTTTCATTTTAATTACGAATACTTTTTCTTAGTCAGTATTGTATTTCGTTCAATTGATGGAGGTGTAGCTCTCATATTTTGCTTCTTAAATCTGTTTTTCTTCATTCACTCTTTTTTTCTACAGTAGATTATACTGTCGCTCGATAAAAATAACCATTGGCAGCAAAAAATGCGAATATTACTAAGTTTTTCTGTTTAATTTAAAATTTACTTTTTGTGCATTTTATCTTTCGAGATGTTGAAAATGACATTGAAGGTCGAAATCTTCAATTTTTTAGGATTTTTCAGTTTTTTTTAAATTTCTTGTCAATAAAATGATAAGGTCGAAATTGGTTGTCTTTGCTATCCATTTTTTAGTTCAACTTTTCGAAAAACAAAATACATCGATGCATTGTGTCTTCTTTCTTCCACAGCCAAATTTGGTCGAAGCCCATCCCATTGGCGTGGTATTTCAACAGCCAATGGGAGCGCAGCTATGGTACAAACTGGCCAGCAGCCATGTGTGACCGATGGATCGAAACAGACAGGAACCTCAGGAACTTCGCCTATGAGGTACATCTTAGAGCCACTTCTTGTCTGTTACATGGAGTTTGTACTTTCAGTCTTGTTGCAATAATATCACATTGCTAAAAATGTTTATTGAGAATGTGTATCATGGCATGAACTTGGAGTATAAATTTTCGTATGCTTTTGGTAAGAGAAAGTCATTTCAACTTACGAATGTGGCTCTGTATGAAACGTATTCAAGTTTTGTTTAATGTAGATGGGAATGTTGTATTCGGCTTTCAGACTGATCGTTGTCCATGCCTGTTGAAACAAGCCATCCAGGACAGAGGCAGATTTCTACCTGACTTCTCCTGCGATCAGTTCGGCAACTCTGAATGCGACTACCATTTTGGTGCCATCCACTGCGTCCGGTCTGCACTACCCAAGTAAGAGTTAACTTTCCTGTGACGTGACAGGTTTGACGGCTTAGTACAAATATAGAAGTCTTGGTTTCTTAGACGAATAGAAATCTTATTCACATTTTCCTAATTAGCTGCGGGATGTATCATTTTCCTAATTAACTGCGGAATGTATTTCACTGCTTATTAGATAGCGCTGGAATATTTCAAGCTTACTTCCTAATTCGACGTACACTCTTCCTCTTCTTATTATTCGTGGATAGGGAATATTTCCGTCATTCAGCTGAAATAATTTAAACAATATTCAAGCCTTCTATGCTTCAACTCATAAAAAATTTTATATTATGATATCTTACTATTGAGGTAATCAATTTACTTACAATGACTAAGGCGGCAGAAAAACTATCAAGCAATACTGTTTTGAAATAACTTAATTATTATTCAGTTATGTTCAGTAAGTAATCTAAGACTGGTGCCAAGTAACTATGAATTATTCAAAAATATGCAAGCAGCGAAATATAAATTCTTTATGTTGTACGTACTATATTCACAATGTTAAATTTGCCTCCTTTGATTTTGCCCGTTTAAGTCACGTCATCTACGCCAGCCTAATTTGTTCCAAAAATTTTTCGAGATCCTTTACTGTAGCAGTCAATTTATTTAGCTTCTAAATTTTCAGCATCTCTTTACAATATATTTTATTATTTCTGAGAAACTTTCTATTTTTCTATTAATGTGGAAAATTAATAATTTGTATGACTTTTTCACACTCCACAGCAAGGACGGAGCGGGCCAGCAGTGCTGCTATGACAGGGACGGTTACCTGATGATGACCGCGGACACGATGTGGGGAGGTAACCCACACAGGGCTCACAACCTCGGCAAGACGCCCTTCAACGAGGCCAACAAGGTGCACAAAATAATGTTTTTTAATGTATTAAAATAAGATGAAAAACTCAGTTTAAAGCATCTAGAAGTTTATGGTAAACAGATTAATTGTACGGGAAATTTTATGAGAGTGATCAGGCATTTGTGTCCAGTTTTTAGTGTCCTAATGTAAAGAAAAAGGACATAAATTAGGAAGGATATTTTCATATATCCTTTACATGAATTTGATCAACATGGTTCGATTTATTCATTTGCAACAGGTACCAAGCTTATCTCACTGGTACTACGACGTAATTCCCTTTTTTACTTGCTGCAAGTGGCAAACTGAACAAAGTCCTGGATGCACAACTTACCGCTTTGAAAGACGTGCTGCTCAAGACTGCGTGGGCTACCAAGTTCCTTCTGTAGGTGAGTCTACTTTGTGTATGTGCGTTAATTTTCGGCACAGTTGAACTCGAATTTTGAGAATAGTACTGAGATTTGAAGGATGCTGCCAAATGTAGTAAATCACTAATTTTCTTGTGCTTTTCAGCGACTGTTTTCGGTGATCCTCACTTCTACACTTTTGATGACACTCAGTATACTTTCAATGGCAAAGGAGAGTTTGTCCTCACCCGAGTTGATTCTGTTCGACACGTGTTGGACGTCCAGGGTCGCTTCGAACAAATAGATGAAAATTACCTCGGAGGAGCAAAAGCCACTTTGCTGACCGCCGTTGCAGCTCGCGACAATGTGTCGTCAGTTGTGGAAATCAGGCGGCGGCCGATAGATGCGATTTGGCGTTACCATCTCGATGTCATTGTCGACGGAAGGAGAGTCTATTTCGACAGATATTCTCAAAAGATACAGCAGTTCAGAGGTAAATTACCACTAGGCAATACCGGATACAGGAAACGCAAATGTGAGAAAGTAAGCCTCGTACATTTTATTTGAAGGTGCCATATTACAGTAATATTCTACGTAAGCATTATATCCCCTCGTTCCGTTAAAAGATAAATCTGTAAAAGATTAAATGCTGCAACAGTTGGAAAAGGGTTTGCTTTCACTACAAAACTTAGAGGGCTTTTTATATCAAGAAATCGTATTAATAGAATATTATTTTTTCAGAATGCATTGTGTACACACCCAGCAACATTCTGAACCAAAGTCAAGTCGTGGTCATGTTCTCCTCCGGCGCGGGCGTCGAGGTGCAGGAAAATTACGGCTTTCTGGGAATGCGCGTCTTCCTGCCTTTATCTTTTGCTGTGAGTCTCTAGAATAAGCGCTGTGTACTATTAGGTCTTAGGCCTTCAAATCTTCGATTATATTACTTGCTTATCGCCTTTCAACATGATTTTAGTTCATGATAATACCTGAAAGTTCTTCTCCCGAATGAAACTCGTTTGTAAAAGTGAACGGTAATTTCGTGCTTCTCGTCTCAGAATATAACTTCTGGACTCTTTGGCAACTGGACGTTTGATCCTGAAGATGACTACGTTTTACCTGACGGCACTCAGATGGGATACTTTGACACGAACAATTTCAAAACCATCCATGAAGAATTTGGCATGAAATGTAAGTTACGTGTGTATCATTAGTGCTAAGTGAAGACAAGAGGTGAAGAAAATTAATAGTGATGAGGTTATATGGAGTGAATCGGAAGAATGTTTTGACATTATAAAGCTTTTAATAGAGAGAAGAGAACTATCAAACTCGTATGAAACATTTATGCGTGAAAAAGTGCGAAGAACGTTTAATGATCGTATCGAACAATTATTTATAATCAGCAATATGAAAGGAAAGGTATCAGAAGAAAATAAATTAATTCCCCAGACTGACATTACAAAAATTCAGACTTAGAGCAAGAACATTTCAATTAGAGATAATGTATAAGAGTTGAAATTATAGTTTAAAGAGAGCCTACTTCTGGGAAACCAAAACGATCCCTGAATCTGAATGATAGATGGGCCTACTAAATATTTTAAAATTACTCATTTTCTAAATATCCTATGACATTTATCAGCGAGAGCTTTGGTCATAGAATGAGAAGCAATAACGAAAAATTTAAAATACGGTAGCATCTTCAACAACATTCAATATCTCTTATTTTTTTGGCAAGACCGACGACATTCTCTTGTTGTTTTAATAATCTAGTTCACAATAACATTGCTATTTAAAACAAGTTCTTTGGAAATCTGCAGCACTTCTGCTGAATTTTAGAGTATAAACAGTAACAGAGCCTAGGAAGATGAGGTGCAATTTGAATGCACCTCCTACATAAGTTTTGTTACTCCAATATTTAATGCATCAACAAAACCATTCCCAAAAAGTAACTAAAATTTGTTGGGCAAACTAATTGTTCATCTATATATACGAGTATATCATTAAATAACTTTTCTCTGAGAGCAACATGGAGTCGCTACGCATCTAGTCTCTGCTTTACCCCAGCTCTCCTTGTATCTACGTAATGAGACTCATTTGCTTCCCTAGACTTAGTTTGTATTACCACACAATATACATCGATCAAATAAAACATAAATATTCACCATGAACTTTCATGAACTCGAATGTTATTAACATCGATCATAATTTGCAGGGGTACTCGACGACAAAGAAGATGAATACAAGGGTAAAAGTTTATTCACGCATGAGTATCAGCGGTCAAGTAATTATTACTATGATGCCAACTTTGTTCCTGAGTTCGAGAAGTATCCTGTCCTCAGCGAAAATGCGTAAGTAACGACAAAGATTTCGTAACAATTTTTCAAGATTTCATCTGTGTTGTAGTACCACTAGATGTGTTTTAATTATTACCCTTCCTTATTTCCAATCGTGGTAATATTTGGTTATGTATTTATGTCACTCGTTTGACATGTCTTCATAATTAAACTCTCATGAACTAATTTTTATAGATGTTGACAATTTTTGGTTTGAGAATGCATAAAACAAACTATTATTTCGTCAAGCGTCAAAATTTAATCCCTGAAGGGCCTTCTTTTAGCTACCTTGTTGGCATGAATACAATATTTTCTCTATGCTGAGAAAAATACTCACCTGTGGCTTGCTTGAGTTGAAGTAAGGCAAACTCAAGTAGCGTAGTGTTGACTAAAAAAAATCTGAGGGTGCATCTCCAGCATCCATGCCTGAATGTGAATTGATTGAAAGTGTTGCGTATGACACATGGACGGAATGAAGCTACGCAAGATTGTTGTAAAATATTTTCTTCGTTTAAAAACCAGATCTTGAATGCAGGCCTGAAAAATAGGGCAATGAATGAACATTTATTACGTCGAAATGAATTTCTACGAATGCATTTTTGATGTAAACTTTCAGAACTACTGATCAACGCGAAATAGACAGAGTGTGTGGAGACTCGTACCAGTGCAACTTCGATTTTGTGACGACTCTTCGTCGGGATTTCGCTGTCATGACAAAATATTACCAAGACCAGTTCGTCAACATCAAGGATTATGGATTATTACCAGGTACATTGTAAGGACGTATACATGGGTGTTATAAAACACTATAATTGATTTCAAATGTGAAGCTGGAGATACATCAGGTGCCCAAATTCAAGCACAGCTAATTGGTACTTTATTCAAACACTTCATGATATATATATTACTAGAAACAATTATCCGTAAATAACCCCTGCTCACCGTTTCTTTTGAAAAAATGTTGACAATATATCTTTGATATCAGTGATCTCGTGCGGAGCTCTGCCCACGCCGCCACACGGCAGGAAGTCAACCTTCAACTTCCTGAGCGGTGCCGAGGTGAAGTTCGACTGTGACCCCGGCTACGTGTTGCTGGGCGAACAGCGCCGCTGGTGCTACGCGTCCGGCGACTGGAATTGGCCAGAGGATGGAGAGGCTACGTGCGTCAGTGAGTACTTATTCCTAGTCACTAACCTGTATATTCTCACTTGGTTGTTTGCTTGCGTGATGTTTGTGTCTTCTCATGTATTTTCTGTTCATAAGGGTGTGCTCAATGATTGACTTGTGCTTTTATTGTTGGCTGCGTCATCCGTGTGGTAAACGGCTACAATCTCGTAATGTTTTTTAAGATGCAAAATACTCAATAGTTTTAATTTACAAGCTCAGGAATAGTTTACCTATGCAATATGGACGGAATAGTAAACACGAGTATTTCTTAACGAAGCGTCAGCTTCACGACAAAGCGCTCTTGACTCGCGCATCAGGACTTGAAGGCAAACATGTAAATGAAATACGATGACGATCTTGAATGACTACCTACACCAACACCGTCGGTGATTCTCAGTTGCATGACTGTATAGACCAAACATAGCAGACTATCGTTATTAGAAATTCAATTGAAGAGCAATTACTTCCCCCAGATGACTTTCTTACCCAAGGTTTTAACTCGTGTGCCCAAGAACTGTGAACAGTTTCAATTTTGATATCGAAATTATTTTCCAGCTTCAAAAATTTTATTTCAATTATCTTCATTCAAAAATTCGAAAGGATACAATACAGGGTAAACCTGGTATTAGTCAAATGATGGATGTGCTGTCCCTTGCTTGGTTTCCTTTGTATGTATTTCTATTTGAATAATTTGGTCAGTTTATTGCTTCATTCTATGATTAAAATTTTGTGCTGCTTCCGTAATTCACATATAGTTGACAAAAACTAATTTGGCTCCCAAAGTTCATATTATATTGGACAAATTGAATTTGAGTTTTTAAATTTTGTATAAGAAGCCAGTTGCACAAGTTTGTCAAATAACATTAAATGAGTTTACCCGATGCACTTGTTGGTATATTTGTATTCCTGGGTGACCTGAAATACCTAGATGCATCATCTAGTTCTGTTGTGGAGAATAATAAAATGTAACTATTACGTTAGTTAAACTTCACTGACAATTTCTTTCAGACAATTTTTAGGTCAAACTGATATTTTATAGAACTGTAGCTTAGATAATTAATATTTTCACATCTCCGATATCGTATTCTTTGTTTTTCAAATACTCAATGTTCAACTATGAGTCAAGAATTTTAGTTCAACAAAATCACACATTATACAAGTTTTTTTTACTGTATGAAGAAAGCTCGAGCAATGAGTGCCAAAGAACATTTTAATTTAATTCTAGATTAAAGCTGAATACAGGACCTGATTGTTATTTTGCAAATAAGAATGAAGATCAGCCATCTCTAATGCATCAATATCTCTCCGTCGAAGTATACCACACTGTGATGAACATAGAAGACGGGTGACATAAGCTCAATTTTACTCCTCGCCTTCTTCGATTCTGTAATTCAAGTTTGAGTTCACTGACCAAATATTAGATTTATTTGTTCAGTTGCTATGACAATTTCTATAGACAGTTTCTCGTTCATGGATCTCGTTCGTCCTAAACGTGAAAAACGTTCGTGAGTACAGCGGGTGCCGATGAAACAACTGCATAAAAAATCTTTTGTTGTCGACATGCTTGCTTCTGTTCATTGTACTTTGTATGAGTTAATTCATTCATTCTTTCAGTAGTTGTGACGGAGGGTGCTGGTCCAAGAAGTATATAGGAGACCATATAATAACTACTGATTTATCGCATTTTGATGCATAATGCATTTCTTCTAACCTTGCTGATTTCATTCATGTGTGGGTTTACTCTCTTATTCTACGTTTCGTTGTTCCTTCTTGTGATTTATTTGTTTTAACCAAGCATCTAATTTCCTCATCAAAGTTTGATCTTACACTAATAACACAAGACAAAGTGGTTCGCTTTTAGCATTACAGCTTTGCCAAGAGCTATGCGCCCTCTTCCAAATTATGAATATCAATTATTAATAATCAGAAATGAAAGTAAGGGCCGTTAGCAATGTATTATGGTTTAAATAGATGATTCACCTGTTATTTTAAGATTTAGATGATAGCTATAAAACGAACAAAGCGTAACGCAAATAGGAAATAATTTCGAGTTAGGCTGGGTTATGATTTTATTCGAGCTGCCAAGCTCGCAATTGGCCATCGGTATAAAGTTGATCTTCAATCGTATCCTAAATTACTGCGAAATAATAACATTCAAATTTTAGTCGATTTAGCAACCCTATTCGAGAATTATGTGTTATACATGTTTTGTGAACAGATAATCAGGTACGAATTTCAGTAATCGCATTGTGTTTGTTTCAAGAGATAATTTATTAAAGCTGAAACTTGTTCGCGTTCAACGCATTCGTTACATTTATCGATGATGCTCCCGGAGTCACGAGAATTGCTATTTATGGTCTAGGTAGCTCCTAACTCATGAATTACCGAATACCGATGTGTGAGAAAACGTGTACGAATTTTGCTTAGTTTACCACTCTTAAAAGTTTACGCCTCATTTGTGTTTCTTATACGTGTAGAAACTTTCTGTAAAAAAGCCTCTTAAATCGAGCATTTCGTTTCTACTCGGTCTCATTTGACTTAGATATGTTCAAGCACGCAATTATTATTGTCAGTAGCTTCAGTAAATTTAATTATACGTTGGATAATCTAAATCAAACTTCTTTACTGATGTGGAGTCTCAAAACTGATATTGCAAATAATATTATCGTTGATATTTATCGTATTATTAACTTTTTACTTAGAGAGCCATTCTTATTGTATAGTGTGCTGCAAAAAGAAAGTTGAAAACTTGATTTAGTTCATCCAATTGTTGGAGACACAAAAAAGTTGTTATAGTTATGAAACTACAGAACTCAGGTAAAATTTCTTGTCATTTTTCCAGTTCGCAACTTGGATATTCTTTCTTAAAGAGAACAACCTCCTAGCATTGAAATTTTGATAACTGCAATATCATGGAATTAAAGAATAAAAAATGAATAAGAGTAATTGTTGGTTCAATTTTTAGTTTAATGATAAAGTAAAATACGATAAAATACATGGTAAAGTACGTGTGTAATATATTAGCTAAATCTAAAATGTGTATTTTTGTGGGACACGTGTAAGTACGAACTCTACCGTATTTAATTGAGAATATTAGTCCAAACAAATTTTAGGGTATGAAATATCGATTTTCAAGCTGTTTAAACCATCTAAGTTCTAAACATTAGGATTGCGAGTTACTTAGCATCGTTTATAGACAACTGCAGTGAATCTTATTTAAGCGAAATGGGGAGCGTTGTCAGCGCTAGAAGGACACGTAGGGTTTGCCATGTAAAGGAGCTGTGCATCATTTACAGCTAACCACTCATTTAGTTTTCGTTAATAGGCCTCAGCGTGTATAAAGTCGTAAACTTTTAAATGACAGATTTGATTCTAAATCCAGGAAGATGATCTATTTAGTAACTTTGAGTAATCAATCACGGTTGGTTCTGACGTTCAGCATCTGTCTGTTGTATATTCCGTGAATATTTTAACTATCTAGTTTGGTTCGTTCAAAATTTTATTTTATAATTGAAGTACTTTTTGTTTAAAACTGATTTATAATTTTCGCTGCGTGTTCATGCAGATTTGACGATTTCTTTGTTCAAGCTTCATTTGAAAATTTAATTGTAAAATAAGCGTCTGATTATTGCTACCACCAAACGTTGATCACAAGCCAGTAGTTTCTAAGAGATTTTTGTGTTACATTATTGCAAAGCAAGCGACGATTCAAATTTATAGCGAATAAAGTAGAATGTTTATACAATAGTGAGAAATACATGGAAAATTTCGTAGGTAAAGTATATCATCTTATTCATAATAATTCACTAATTTCATACTTTTAAATTCTTCTGTCTATGTATGGGATGTTTGCAGCTAATTGTTGTGTGCTTAAGAGAGACTTTGGCGTAGTGAGTAGTGTAGTCTGTTGCAGATACAGTCATACCTCGTCTGGTAATGTCGGTGGATTGAGTAAATTCCATTTCTTTAATGCGATGAGTGACATTTTATAGTTACCTCAAAACAACTATTCAAATTATCGATTCTTTTCATAGTAATTTCAATGTAGGCATTGAAATTTTTTGTTTGTTATTTTCAGAGCATGATATTTTGCTAACATATGACTACTTCATTTTTCTAATAACCTAAATTTCAAGTTTACTGTTGTCCTACCACCAACGTCTCTCTTCTGTTTTTTTTCAAACTGATTCTCCTGGAATTAAAAAGTTGATTTAATTGATTAACTCCCGCAATACTTCTTTCCTGTGGAACATTATCCATTTTTAACAAGGAAATGAAAGAGATGCGTGATGACGATGGTGGTGGGGACAAGAAATCTTGATACTCTACAGTGACAAAGTCTCCATGGTTTATTTGCAGCTGAACAAGAATATCAAACCATGACGCAAGGCATCGTCGCTGGCACGGTGTTGGCGGTGCTTGTGCCTTTAGCCATCGCATTGGTTTGCTTCATTTGTCACCTACGGATCTCACGTCGGGAAAAACAGGAAGAGCAAGAGTTCGACTACGTAGCACCGCAGCCTCGACACCAAAGCACTGCTCAGTCTATGTCGTCAACCATACCGAAGAAATCGTTTTCGAACTCCAGTAGTTCTAGAGCGTCAACTGGCTACCCTACTATACGGATGGAAGATGCGCCTGACGTGTCTCGAGTGCCTGTAGAGAACGCCACTCTGGTGCAGGGCTATGAAAGACGCAGTGTTCGCGTGCCTGCCACTGCACCGCCTCCTGACTCCGATGAGTCTGATTTGGAGTCAGAAGGCGATGGTGACAGCCTGAATGCTCCGTCGTCGTATGACGGAGAATACGATACAAACGAACCTCTTGATAACAAACCGGTCACTTTCACGAACGTCTTGTGGGAAATCCCACCCAATCGACATCATCATCCTTCTTCGGCGGAGAGCACAGTGTGATGAGTTCATATGCTCCCTTTTCTTCTACTGACACTACAAGGGAAATAGTTTTGTGTTGGGTGGCTACGTGAACTGTGCTGTCAAAAACTTTTTTCTTGCATTTGATTCCCAAGCTGTTCATCTATGGGTGGGCATAGTGCTGAATTAGAGTTATACGTGCAGGGATACAGGTGGCTTAGAAACTTAACTCTATATCCCTTTATATATTCCTGCTTCACTCATAATTGCTGTTGATGTCTCCCTAAGATTTATCTACATGAACTGTAATTTCTGTAAAGTAAAGTTTACCGAAAAAAATTGAATAATTTCAATTTTGATTACTAGAGATGTTCAAAGGTGCATTGTTAAGGCTCTTAAAAAGAAGTAATAAGTCCTAGTCGTAACAATAGTTTGTAAGTAAACGCTTCTTCTCTTCTTCAATTTTACTCGCTGCAATTTTCCCGAGGGGCTGACAATATGTTCTAAAATTCATAAATTAACATTTTAGCAGCTTTTCAAGAGGTTTCGCGATTTCAATGTATTATTGATAGCTCTTATCTATCGCGCAACGAGCATGAAGACTTACCATTAACTGTGTTCGGGAAAGCATAAACGCTTCCGCATACACTCGTATACACTCGCATACACTCGCATACACTCGTATACACTCGTATACACTCGTATACACTCGTATACACTCGTATACACTCGTATACACTCGTATACACTCGTATACACTCGTATACACTCGTATACACTCGCATACACTCGCATACACTCGTATACACTCGCATACACTCGCATACACTCGTATACACTCGTATACACTCGCATACACTCGTATACACTCGTATACACTCGTATACACTCGTATACACTCGTATACACTCGTATACACTCGTATACACTCGTATACACTCGTATACACTCGCATACACTCGCATACACTCGTATACACTCGTATACACTCGTATACACTCGTATACACTCGTATACACTCGTATACACTCGCATACACTCGTATACACTCGTATACACTCGTATACACTCGTATACACTCGCATACACTCGCATACACTCGTATACACTCGTTTCTTGCGCAAGATTAGGATCCGAAGAATCATTGAGGCTTGTTGAGACTTTATTTTCAAAATTCGTTTCACTACTTCTACAATGTGCATTATGAAACAATAATAGTTTTAATAAATAATAAGACTTTCTTTTATTAATAAATTTTACACTTTTTCGAGTTTTGTTTTCTGATAAACAGTTAGAAAAACTTTTGCACTTGCTTTATGGAACTAAACTACGACTGTGTTCTTAGAGTCGGGTGTAAGTTCTCTTCAATCTAAACGCTGAGACCAGTAAAATTTACAATTTAAAAAGTGAAGAAATTAATCCTTGCTGCCTCAAAACATCGTACTCATGATAATCACTACGTGATGATGAATATTAAGTGGCATAGTAATATAATGAACTTGAATGCAAAATAAACAGCTGGATGAATCCCCAGCTAGAGTGCATGTTCAACAAGCTCTTTATTTATTTTATAATACATACATACATGGTATTCTGAAATTTTGTACGTAATATATTAACAAGGTAATTGTTGAGTATACTTCAAGTTTATTTAGTACCAAGCCAGGTGAGAGGTCTTCCAGCCTCTATCAATCACGAAAATATGAAGTAGAAAATAAAAAGATAATGCTTAACTAATAAATATGAACTGACTGTAGCCTCTGGAGACCAGTGTTCTTGGTTCAAAATCGAATAACCTCAGATACGAAAAACGAACGCTGAGTTCACAAAGTAAGCTAACAAAGGCAGGTCTAAAAGACAGATTTTCAAAACAGATCTACACGCGTGCTCGCTGAGGAATTCTATCGATCCAAGGAGCGTTACGTTTCTCATGAGTCATACGACGAAAATTGAAATCAGCCTTCATCTCAAAGAAGCGCTCACGAATTTAGAAATTTCTGAATGAAATAAAGCAGTTTTTCCCGAAGTTAAACTCAGGCAGCACAGTAAATTCACTTTCACAGGTAATCATTGCAATTCCAGAGGTTATATTCTAAAACTTGAGCGACTATGTGAAGTAATTAAGTAAATTTAACATTACGTTCA
This sequence comes from Trinorchestia longiramus, assembly GCA_006783055.1. NCBI lineage: Eukaryota > Metazoa > Arthropoda > Malacostraca > Amphipoda > Talitridae > Trinorchestia > Trinorchestia longiramus. The sequence goes on from VCRD01000031.1 coordinate 39,810, forward strand.
CGACTGCCTGTGCTGATCAGTAAATGGTAGTGTATGTGAAATAATTGTTCAGAGATCTTCGTGTGTAGATTTATAGTGAGGCTCGTTGAAGGCTGAACATCTATGGATCCTTACTGGACGTTGTTGAGCAGCTCTGACAAAATAATTGGTGCCGTTCCGTGGTATTTCGAAAATATGAAATAAAATCTGACAATTTTGCTCAAATTACCAGCTCAGCCAGAAAACAGTATCGATTTTAGCAATGATCATTTAACAGAATAAGAATTTGCTGTGGAACTTTCACACACAAAGAAACAAATTAAATGAAATAATTCCAACTCGTGGAGGATCTACAGGAACATTGGGCTAATACGTGTAAAAAAGGGAGGGAATGCTACGTTCGTGTTCTACAGCAGTTTTGTATGATATTACTGTACAGCAAACTTTTTAAATCCAATACAGTGCAATTGATTTTTTATAGCAACATACCAATTTAGAAATTGGCATAGAGAAGTGTGGAGTAATTTATTTGGTCTAAGGTTCTATTGTCAATCCCAAGGTGATAGAAAAAATTTTTGTATCTACGTTCCATCAAGTAGTCCCAAATGTTATTTATTTAGCGTTATTATGCTTCAAGTGATATTCTATTCAAAGCTTATTTCACTAATTAGGTGTTATTATCATCCAGATGCAACATGAAACGTCTCATTCACCTGTATCATATTTCTTACAGCTGAGAAAGAATACTTGTCGATGAAGGCTGGCATCACTGCAGGTACAGTATTGGCTGTGCTCGTGCCTGTGCTTATCGCCCTGGGTTGCTTCATCGCCCACCAGCGGATTGAGAAGAAAGAAAGAGAATACTATTACGAAGACTACGAGTGAGTTTACAACACAGTTAATTTTGAAATTTGCCAGGGGCGTAGATTATTCCCTACCGAGCATAGATTATAATAGGCCGTCTAGCGTAGGTTACAGGCCTGGAGAAGTAGAATGTTGATTTACTGGCAGTGACTGCAGGTTCGCTAGAGTACATAGGCAATGGATATGCAGAAGTAGACCATGAGCAAGCCATGAGCGAATTTCTTTTTTCTCAGTTTTAAATTAAAAACTGTTCATTTCTAAAAGGATATGAATACTACGATTCCTTATCTTGCAGTGCACATAATTTGCAGTTTTAAGGAATAGCATCAACTTGATGAACTGATTTGTCAAATAATAGGAAATATTTAAGTAACTTTTGTTTTAGTAGTTGAAGCGTAGCCCTCGGGGACTTCATCCATTCAGTAACTGCAGCTGTAGTAACTGCATTCAGTAACTGCAGCTGTACACATACATCCACGGAGCAACAACAGATGGACATACATGTATCTCGATAATATTTTATCTCAATTACATTTTATTTTTATTCCATACGCATTACATTGGAGGGTATATAAATATTTGATCATTCTGGTAAGGGATCTGCTATTGGGTATTTGTGAAAACTCTGGGAAAAATTATATACTATCATTTTAGGAGTTTCTCTTCTTGAGTTAGTTTGATAACTTTTTTAAACAGCTCGTTTTACTTTGTATGTTAAACACATACATGTACACTAATACCATTACTTTTATCTCCCTTTAAATTAATGAGAACATCAATGTCATTGCACCAAATCATCTACAGCAGTTCGCCGTAATAACAGTAGAATACAACCCGTTACGATCATCCCCTGTAAGCCTTGAGGCTTGAGTATTTTTTTTCAAAGAATCAATTTTTGGTGAAGTTTTCGTACAGTTGTTGCGTAATGCAAAGACCAGTCACATCAACGAGAGGGGACACGTTCAAATATTGGCTGTCAAATTCTACTGCGTCGAAATCCGAAACTGCTGCATGAATTTTTCACAAACTTTTTTTATAAATCTGTGGTTTGATGTTAATGCAATTTGTTGAATAATAATGTCCCAGGCATAAGTTTTAGATGAGGTATAACTTTTATGCAAGTCACACATGTGCTCAAGCACCTGAATTTGGATTTGCCGTGAGGTGCGCAACCAATTGAATCATAGGTTTCACCTTCACTCAATAAGCTTGAATTAAAGACCATGGATTTAAAGTTGCCTCCATGGGTCCTACATAAAGATATCACATGGGCAAAAGAGCGAGCAGTAATAGAGGTCCCTAACAGTATTCCCATTGTGGTACTACAATCGAATCCTAGAGTGTTCTATTGATAACTTTCAATACACACTTTTTGTTGCATTACGTCAATGTGAGTTCAATCAATTTTTTGTTCAAAACGTATCAGTACTATTAAAATTATTTTTATTTAAAGTTTAATCCAATTCCTATTGGTTACAGACCTCGCTCTCGAGAGATGGATGACATGCACAAAGGGGAGACTCAAGGTTACAATTCGGATGTGTGAAGACCCACTCATCCCCACTCTACTCACCTGAAAACTACCCTGTACAAACTGTTACATTTCCTACGCCAGAAACTGCTCTAATGTGAATGCTAAAGCTTAGTGAATTATACCTTTTCAAAGTAGTATTGGATTTCGCTCTGCAGTTTCACGTAAATAAAACCTTTCAGGGTATAAATGTGTATGTAATATTTTCATAGGACGTGAGACACTAGGGCCTGAGCGTGTATGTGGTGAATGAGCATCGTAATTTCCAGCATGGCGAATATAGGAAGAAAAGCAGGCACTCAACTCTGACATTGTAAATAACGGCATTCGCTCCTTTCAGCGGCGGAGATTTTCTAGGATAAATTCTTTCAATAAATGTTAATTTCTTGTGAACACACATGGACGTTCGCCACTATGCAGTAGCGAAGAGTTGTCAAGAGTTTCTCTTTCGCAAGAGTTCTGCAGATAACTTCATGAGATTTAACACCAAAGAGAGGCACCAATTACAAGAAGTGAAATTGATTTACACTCTCAATCAGATTTCTATCGTTGAAAATGAAATATATTTAGCTATCATTCCTTAATCCAATCGTAACACAAAATTATTAAGGTATTTTGGTTTTATGTTTGATTTTTTTCTTTCCAACGATCAAATTTTTCTTTGCGAAGTCACAGTTGAATATGAAACGTGTAAATGAATTCTAAATTATTTACTTTACTTGAATAAAGATTTAATTTCATTGAGGGTAATTGGTGACTAACTTTATTAACCAGCGGCACTTTTGAAATAGTTAATATCAGATTACGTTTCAGCGGCTCTTGAGTTATAATGTACTTTTACGACAGTTATTCTTATTGTTCATCTTTTGATTTGAACGCTACGTAACAAATGTGAAAATTTTGAAAGTGAATAATTTGAACGATAATAAAAGAATCAAATATCCTGATTCACTGGTGAAAACTGAACCTAGCCTAACCAGAGTTTAAAAAAAGTGACTGAAGCGTAAATTTATAAATAAGTTTTTGTTACCTAAACTTTAAAACTGAAACCATAACTACAGTGTACTGAAATTTTGTTCTATTCGAGTTAGCCTTTGAATTTTGAAAATTTCTAATTAACATGCGGGATTTGCGTTGTAATATCGACTTTGAGTCATTTTTAATTAATGAAAGAGCAGATTAAGCATTTCTTTCAGTAATACTATCAATTTAATGTATCTATAGACACTTGAAACTAGTTTATACTCTAGCGATAGTGTATTTTACGCTTGTTTTCATCTTAGTGATAGAACATTTTCTACTAATCCCTAGTTAAGTGATAGAGCAATTAATACTAGTTTTTAATCTATCTTTATACTAATTTTTAGTATATTTGTGGACCCCTTTGCACTTATTTCTTTAGTTTGTACAAACACCTTGAGCCACGCGCCCTGCAGCTCGATGTTTTGATTACAATTTTGTACGAGGTCGTAATTATTACGGCGTCCGTTCATTATCCTTGAAACACCAATATTGCAATCCACGCTATCACAATTTTTTGGCCCGATTCAACTGCTCAATAACTGATGAATGAAAATCTAGCGCGCAGTTTTCCCAGCCCACTAAGTAAAGTAGAATACCATTGTAGTTTCCATTGTAATTTCCACATTTAAGCATTTGAACGTTACCTTCTAATTAAAACCTTACAGGCTTACTATGTTACAACACGCAAGAGTTATGTACCATATCCTCTGGTCTGCACCAGTTGGTGTATACATACTTTTTACGTTGGTCAGATACTGTTGGAACAGAGATAAAAAATTAATAAGACTTCGAGTCATACATTATATTTTCACCGTTATATATTATACTTTGAAACAAACTGTATGGGACAAAAATAAAGAATTAATTATGTAAAAACGATGAATTTTTATTTCAATTTATTCGATTTTCAAGATGTTCTTTGGCATCTAGCAGGACATGCAAGACGACTGTGCGTGTTTTGTGAGGTAATTGGTGTTTTCTACTCCTTTTATTACCTTTCACAATGTTTGATGGTTTTTCATTTTCTTGCTGTTCCCACGGGCGGCCTAAAAAATCCTTTAATTCCTTTGATAGAAACGATCGTTTAGGGACTTAGTTAGCAGGAACGAATAATAGTAACCTACGTTCTAGTTTTAATACACTCGAGGCTAATTTCCATTCCCTGCAGAAAGTCACTTGCCTTAAAACACTACAAGCCGGAATATTTTCCCTGCCTGCACACCAGAAAGATCATTACTTAACGGTATATAATCACTGAAATACATACATTAGTACTACAATCAAGTGCAATGTATCGATGTATGGACAATAAAATAAATGTTATATCTTCCGTACACTCCATTGTAGATCGTTGAGCAAGCGATACAATGCATCCAATAAATATCCAACCCGTGGTCAAAACCTGTATTCACTATAGTTAAAAACTTCAAAGTAAGAATAAATTGGACATCTTGTATATTTCCAGTTGAAGATGTTACATCAAAATATGGATCACTTGACACTTATGATTTTTAGGTTCCTTATCCAATTTGACTGAAACAGATGTGATGTTAGTGCAATTGGAATTGGTTCTTCTTAACTACTAGTGTACCCACACGTGAAAATTCACGTGTTTTTTACTGAATTCTTTCGTTTTATTTGCCAGTGTATACTGGCTTTGTGAAAGAGCTTCCAGATTGAAGGATGTGCCTTTGGTATCCACAATACTATACTTACAAACCTTTCGAATTTCCTCCTATCTAAATCCTTAAGAGCGTGACAGAGAGACGAGCCAATCACGCAAGCAAGCAAGCAAGCAAGAAACTGAATTATTATACGCAGCTGGCATAGTGTCTAGATATTTAGTGGCTAATTAATTAAACAATTATTGAATATTGCCAATAAATGTTGCCCATTCAGAACATTTTTAGATCGCTGATGACAAAAATAACAGTTAAAATTGTTCATTCGCTTCACTTTTCAAGGCATGATGATATATTTGTAAGCATAAGCATGCATTGTTTTGTACGTCGCAAGCCACTGAAACAGATGTGATGACTGGCTAATTAATGAAAATATACGATGTCATATCATAAAACAAGTTTTATTGCTTTGTTAAATAATAAACATAATGCTGTTTAATACATCGTAATGCCTCAGGTATAAAAGTCAACTTGAGAATTGTGCATAGCAATATTATTATTTTCCTCACCCACAACTATCGAACAATGAGTGCCTGAAAATACAAAAATCAATGTTGTTCCTTATACATGAACAGAACTAGCTCCCTTCACCACTGCGGTCTCATTTATGACTTGACAACAGTCACATCCAACTGCTGTTGGAGGACCTTCAAGGCACCTCATCAACCCGGTCTTTGAGCCAAAACAGATACGTCATTGAAATATTCTATTAGCTTTTACCACTCACCATTTTGGCTTCAAACTCATTCTGAGTGCAAGAACGAAGGCTTACCGACAGTTTCATGGAGCTGTCAGTCCCTCTTTCTGAACACTTGGTTTAAAATTGGATCACTGTTTTTCCACTCATTTCTGCTTCTCCATCAAGAACGAGTTGACTGAAAACCGACTGTGAAGTTTCATGCCTAGCCAATGTTTTAATAAACGATTTCAAGATTCTACTTTTCAGTCGTCATAATATAATTTAAATGTTGTCCTAAACGTATTAACTCCTCCTTGAAGTTATTTTAGTGTATATTGTAGGTAGGTCAGAAATCAGTTTTCTTGCCTCTGTTAAAATTACAGGTATTGACATAATTGTTTTTTAGTACAATTATGTATAGACTCACTATATGCAGTGAGTTTTTACAGAGTACTGAGCTATTGTAATATTCCAAAGTCAGTTTTATACTTGCTGCTTCAACTTTTTAAAAACTGATGGTTTGTTCGTTGATAGTCTATTCCTTTATAACAAGAAACCGGAGTCGAACGATGCATCATAAATTGAATTCCAATTCAGACTCTCAATATAGCCAGATAAGAATGTTTTGCTGTAATGCAATGTCATTGAATAAACTAAATTATCTTAAATGGGTTGCGCATGCGTCACCCACGTGGAAGTTGACACCGTCTGTGGCTGAACATTTATTGAATGTGTTTGCGCCGTAGCATCTAATGTAGGAAAACTTTTCCTCTTAAACTTGATGTTTTTTAAGAAAAAATAGTTCAGCTGCTAAATGCTATGACTAGTATTACAAAGGTAATAATTGTACGTGGCATATAAAGTACTTTTTTTCATAATTTCCTCTGAGTCCCTACTCGTAGTCAGTTGAATTATTTTCTGCTGTTAGTGAAACTCTTTGTACGTAGCACAGGGTTTAATACCTAATTGTATGCATGCAGAGAATAAAATGATGTAGACACGGAACTTGAGTAATGAGTGAATTCACACAATTTAAAAAAAAATATTCCTTCAGTTTCGAGTGCGGAAGTTGATGACTAACCATATGCAACGCTTGTATTTTTTCTTCATGAACCGATTTTATCCTTTTATCAGTTCGTATCTAAGATAAGAGACGTTAAAAGATACCTCATCTACTATGTACTGTACGTGAGGCTCATATTCACTGCATGTACATGAATGCAAGACAGTGTCCCGTGAGCTTACAACGTGTTTTGGGTTTCAATGTGTGCTCAGAGATTCTTATTTACATTGCAAAAGCGTCTTCTCCTTTTTTTTTTAAAACTGCGTGCGTTCGAAAGTTTCTTCTGAAAAAGTGATGAAAATTTAGCAATTACAAGGTAGAAAAACATGAAACCAGTGTTGTTTCTGGCCAGTGTTAGCCTCATGACTGGGTTTCTGAATATCAATATGTTCATTCGAATAACAAACTATTCAAGCTGATTTGAGTTCCTAACAAATTATTAGGTCATTCTAACTTTGCATCAGCCAGTAATATTTGGTTGAAAAGGAAGTGAAAGTGTCTAAATATTACCTACGCATTAAAGAATTCGAAAAAAAATATTTCAATAATTTGCCAATGAAAATGTCATAGAAAATATGAATGTAAATTATATCTGCAGTATTAGTGGATTAATTGAGACAGCGTGACTGAAAATAGTCTACAGAAATGATGTGAGCGATGACATTCGACTAAAATGTCTAAAGTAATAAAGCAGCTTCACCCTATGCTCGTAGCACGCATTCAAATGCATTGGAATTGCAAAATGCATAAAGCGTCGACTGAAGTTGAGAAGTTACGGGTTAAGACTACACAATGAAGAATTTAGAATGGTTCAGTCTAAGCTCATTGTACGCTATCTGCATTGAATGTTTCATTAATGTTGCTTAGTTAGATAGGTTTCATTCTAAATTAGATATGCAAAATTTTCTTAATAACTTCTTCACTTTAAAATTCTTAGTTCAGTTATTTTAATTAGGTTATTTCGTTCAGTTATCGTGCAGTTGAGTGTAAGGAATCTTATTGAAGAAGGTTCAACAATATGGAAGTTACTTGTTTGCCGAATACGTCATTTGCAGTCGTAGTAAGACTGAATTGAATTTAGCAGCAGGTGCATGAATATTCGTACCTGAATTTTAGACATTCTTTGATAACAGGAAGTTATTGTTTAATAGAGTAGCGTCATCACAGTGTCTTGAAGAGAATCATATTACACACACATTTCAAAAAATACTGAGCCCATCATATGGTAGAAGTTAGACCATGGGCTGCTCACCAAATAGGAAAAGTATCAGGTAATCTAAGAGCTATTTAACAATAATTTGGAGTACACACGGAATGTTTATTTTCTATGCAAAACAAAGTTAAAGACGTTATAATGCCATTTCAGCTATAATTTCTAGCGTAGCAATTTCTAGCCATTTCAATTTCTAAACTCGTATCATTCTTACAGATTCCTTTAATTAGCAAGGCAATGTACATCATTCCAAAGCTCAAAACATTTAGATCAACATTGTAAAAACATTTGTGCTCATGTTGGAGATGGGCGCCATGAGCGGGACACAAGCAAGAAGATGGTTCTGGGTCGGGACTTTTTGCGCTCTGTTGCTGCGGGTAGCAGTGGCAGTCGACATGGAAGACTATGATTCACTCACAGAGGAAAACCAGGACTTGGTACGAGTTCTCGCGCTGGAAGCCGAACGAGGAGAGTATGGTGAGTATTTAAAATTAGTTGAAAACTTGGAGAAATGCAGTGTGCAATGTTACACTACGGCATTTAAGCCTACCACTAAACCTTCTCAACTTCTATCCCATCGATATGCAATTTTACGGATGACAGATGTCGTTTGGTTAATGAATGCAAGAAAGTTGTTTTTATGTCTGATAAATATAAGGACAGTTGCTTAAAAAAACTGCACCACATACTTATTTTACATTTAATTTCCTTTAAAGTAACCTCCTTCGAAACAACCTAATCCAGCGCTGTTTCCATTTCTGGAAGTATTTATGGAACTCATTTACTGGGATAATCAGCAGCTGCTTCGTAGTAATCACTTCGATTTCCTTTACATCCTGAAATCTTCTTTATTTTATATGGGACTTGATTTTTGGAGAAAGGAAAAAGTCACGAGGGTTGAGATCTGGGGAATGTGGTGACTTTCGGACCAGGCGAATGTTGTGCCCAGCCAAAAACTGCTACACAAGCTGCACAGAGTGGCCGGCGCGTTATGGTACAATAATATTGCTACTCAAAGAGCACTCGTAATTTTTACCTTTTTTCGACGAACAACATTCCACAAACACCTCAAAATGTCACAGTATTAGTACATATATATATATATATATATATATATATATATATATATATATATATATATATATATATATATATATATATATATATATATATATATATATATGTATATGCACACTCTACTTGTTGTAAGTTTCGAAAATAGAATTTATGTAAACGTTATCAACACATACAGTATTTCTCCAGATGCATATCACTTGTTTTAATCTCGTCATTCCAGGTGATAATTTTTACTACTAAACTTGCATTGATCAAAGTGTTTTTGCTTAGTCTTTAATCGTTTTGTTGAGCTTGAGCTGAATTAGAGTAACAAACGTAAGTATTGTCCACCAGACCCGATGCTGTCGCGGGTTGCTCCAGACGACGACACGCCTTACACTATAACGAAGGAACGTCTCGACGAAATACGTCCACGGCTCATGTATCCTTACTACGACCTGGACAGTAAAGGAGGTCCTGGAGATCTACAGGAACACCTCTACTCGCAAAACACACAGCTCAGCAAGCAGCTGACATTTCTTCTGCCATTTTTTGGTTTTGGACTTAATTATACTTGGGTAAGTTTCTTTGTGCTTCAATTTCACGGGAACTTTTATACAACCGATTAGAAGTTGGATAAAGTATCGAGATTCATGGAAAAATACAAAGAAGGAAGTAGCTTTGTCTCTTAAAGAGTGAGGAAAAAGAGCTTATATATAGTTTAGCGATATACTAGGATTCCCTCTCATCATTTAATAACAGGTACAGGTACATTACTTGGAAGAATATAAATAGAAAATTAGCTTAAGACAGATACTGTAAATTTGTGGTATTCATGGATCTTGGTTCACTTAAAGCAGGCTGCACATAAAATTTCATCTCAGTTGGGAAACCTAAAAATATCACTAAAATTTTGTCTATTATGTGAACAAAATTGAAGAATTATGTTCGTGTTCTGTTTGCGCTTCACATGCAATTGTTTGAGCGAGAAATATTTATTTTGTCAATGATTTTTGAGATATTTTTTACAAAATCTGCATCGCATCACACAAGATTAAGAATATGGCTCAATAATCAGCAGATAATGTAAATCTTTGTGGCTCAATAGTACGGTCATTGATAAATAGGTAGATCGGTAAATTTACAAACTACATCGGCAAATCTTAAAATAAGTTAACATAACTCCAACAGAATAACATCAAACTCTTTCACTGTACATCAATAATTGCATCAACTGTTACTTCTCAGTTCAATAACTCTTTACTGACTATAGTTTTAAATTATTTTTCTAGTTGCTCACTTATTCCAGATCTTCGCCCGTGTGCATCTTTAACATGTGTTCAGTGATATTCAGACTTAATTATTTGTTTCGAAGGACTCGAAATTATATATTTTTTGATGCAAATTCCCTCGTGAAAACGTGTTTTGTCTTTTTGGTTAATGTTAAACTCAGTTAGGTTTCGAGATGCCTCGAACTGCCTGGAAAAATTATTATTATCTATTAACTGGCGATCAAATCTAAATTAATTGACTGCAGAGACATCTTGTTTTGTAAAGTACAGTAGCGTTCAGGAGTTAGTTCTCATATGCAGTAATTTTTTTCCTTTTCTTTTAGGTGTCACTGAACGGTTACTTGGGCTTCTCTAACGCCCCGTACAGCTACCAGAGTTACCCTCTTACCTTCCCTGTCCATGACTGGCCATCCGTACCTGATCCTTCTTTCATCGGACCTTTTTACTCGAAGTGTAAAATAGGTTCTCTGAAGCATGGAGAAACAAATGATCAACAGCAGCCAGGTGTCTACTGGAGGTATGCTTAGATAGCGAGTTTAGTTCTTAGCTAAACAACCGTGAAAACTTCAGTGCGCTCTATAGACTTGCACTCAACTGGTCAATTTGGGAAGCGGTACCTAAGCCCTAAGGTAAATTCTAATTTTTGAATGTGGATGGGATAGTATTTTTTCTGCTGCATTACAAATTCCCAAAAATATTTCTATGCTACTACAATGACATGGGATTTTCTTTTCAGAAATTTTGTGAGATATTTTCGGGTTTTGATCAGGAAAATTTCAATCAAGTTTTGAAGAGACAATCATTAAAAAGAAGTTTTGTATTGAATTCGATGCATCATATGAAGACAGAAAACTATTTCTATATTCATGGAATGATTTTGCAGTTGTTACTCACATATTAATTCTCTGGATGTATACTTCATAATTACTATGAAACTTTGTCGTAATCCAAGGTCTTTTTCTGCTCGTGAGTGTCGATACACAAACAATGTATTGTTCGCCGTGGTTAAAATATTCAACTTAAATGCGGCTTTACAGCCAAATACAATCAATTTAATTCGTAGCACTCTATCACTCGAATTCAATTATATAGTATAGAACAATCAAGAGCTGCAGTATTTCACACATATGAGAAAAAAATGACAGTGAAAAGTTAATTCTTGGTCTCCTAATCATTTTAAAACCAGGACACAATTACTGACAGCAACACAAAGAGATTAGTGCTATTTCTGATTCTTGTACCGTTGTTCTGTACTTCTTAGCGACTCAGTTGACACTGCAGACATTGACATTTTGTGTATGATCAGGTTGGAGCGTGACTTGCCAGTGAGGAACGATCGCATGGCAGTTGAGATCCGCGAGAGAATCAAGTGGGACGTGAGGGAAGGAATGGTTGGGGCTGAGGCATTTGATCCCAAGCATCTAATTATCGTTACTTGGAAAAACGTGACTTTTGTCGGTGGCTATACCAACAGCGAGGCAAAGGAAGTGGTACGTTTTTCCTAAATTCAACTGTGCCGATTTAACTGATTTCATTTGTCCCTCCTTGAGATCATTCTATGGTAAACTATCACGTTTTTCAGTAATTTAAGCTTCTCTTTTAACAAATATGTTCTTGTTTGACGCTGATCGAATGAAATTTATTTCAGACGAACACCTTCCAACTGCTTGTTGTCACTGACGAGGTGCGATCGTACGCCATTTTCAATTATGAAAAAATGTCATGGACTTCCCACACTGAAGCTGGAGGATCCGCGGATGAGGGTCAGGGAGGAACTCCGGCTTTTGTAAGTTGTTGGACAGCACTAAGCATATGCTGTTGATAGATATAAACAATGTCATGCCATCGGATACTTGTGAACCAATTTGTATTTTTTCAAGCTATAAAATGAGCTTGAAAAATATGGAAAAGTCGCGAGTTTTAGAATATGGTTGAAATTACAATTGTTGCTTCACTTGCCAGGTTGGTTTTAACGCTGGCAACGGGACACGTTCCTTCGAATATACCCCGTACAGCCAGTCGCTCTTCATAAGGGATTTGGTCCAAGCCGGAAGAGCAAACAACATTCCCGGACGCCATATTTTTCGAATGGACGAAGTTATTCTTCCCGGATGTTGCCGGAGAGAAGAGGGTAATTTACGATACCCTGCAAACCTTAGTCTATTTATTTTAGTAGTAACAACGATCTTTGTTAAACGATCCGTTTCTAGCAGTTTTGCTTATGTTAACTTCATGCGAAATTCAGATGATGCCAATTGTTCATATTTATGCGCAGTTTGCCGAGTTGTAAGAAAGGTGGAACCAAATGCACTTTAGTGGCTGTAATTGCTTTACCGAGTAGTGTTTTTTGAGTTAGTCTTTTTGCTTTAAAAATACAGCTTTCTGATAAAATATGCCTCATGCTGATCATCAATGATTTCCTTACATTGTTTTTGTTTACAGAAATTTAATATGTACATAATGCTATACATCCTTAATTTTAGGTCTGAACTCATACCCACTGACGTTTGCTCCGGAAAACGCTAACATGTTGGGAGGCACCCTCATCAACGTGACCGGTCCCTGCTTCGAAACGAGCTACCGCGTTGAGTGTCTCTTTGACACCACCTCCGTAGAGGGTCAGGTCATTGACTCGAACACTGCAGTGTGCATCACTCCTCGTCTCTTCGTCACGGGATACGTAAACTTTGCCATCTCAGTGAATGACGCTCAGTACAACTGGAACGGAAGAATCTTCATTGGTAAGAAATTGACGTATGTTAAGCAGCAAAATTATGAGTTTACTATTTACTAGAGTTGAGTAGTACCAGATATCAACAGTGCAAAAAAATTGACTGAATTTTTTGATCAGAGTCGCCGTTGACAGCTCCAGAAGGTATTTGGTTCACTGACAAGTCCTATCAAGAGAGAAGTGTGGAGAGTTTCCAACTGCAGTGGTTGGCTGGAAACTTGACTCAAAGAGCTGGTGCTCAAGCCTCAATCCATCTCTATGGTTACCGAGAACTGAGTATCAAGCCTGACCTCGAATACATTGGAGAAATTATAGTAAGTGTGCACATTTCCTTCCAAATTTACCATCTGTTTAAGATTTGGTTGAAATTATGTCATTCTGAAAGCACAAGCCCTGTACAGAGCACATTCAAAACTATTCATTGTATTCACATCCCTACAGCGGGACTTCTTCGAAATTGATGAAAGACATTGTTAATAGTAATTTTATCAACATCATTTTCTTCCAGACCACGTCTAATGATGACAGAGAAAGAACTCCAGTAGCTGTTGACGCGTCCAGTTTCTCTAATTTAGATCTTCGTGACGTGATGGACTTTGAGATGGGATTACTTATGGCTAATCTTACTCAGCCAGAGCAAACATATGGACTACCCCATTCCCCGTACGTACCATCATTATGAATTTAATTTTGTTAAAAGTACAGTTGATGGATTTGTACTGATATTTTTATCTCAGTTTAGTTTTGTATGATTTTCATTGCACCTGAGTTCTGTCACCAGGAAAATTTGAATTGATTTCTTTTCCTTGTTTGCGTTAAATTTTTACGATGGGTTTCAATTAAATTTAAACTGTTACAGACAAATATGGTCAAGGCCAATCCCGCTAGCGTGGTACTTCAATAGCCAATGGGAGCGGAGCTACGGCACCAATTGGCCTGCCTCCATGTGTCAACGCTGGATCGAAAACGACAGGAACCTTCGGAATTTTGCCTCTGAGGTACATATACTTGCTGACCTGTTTACGTAATTTTCCAACTTATGCAAACTTGTGCTTATAGTCGATGAATTTGTTGCTCTTCTTCATTTTCATTTGAATATGTTATTCACTTCTTAAATTTATCATATGAACATTCGAACTAAACGCTCAAAATGCGTTAGAAAAATGAAAATTCCTCTTTAATACATTAGGCGGATGGAACAAAATTTCTGGGGAATGATGCTGCTTTTTCATTCGTTTATAGCTCCCTTCTTTTGACCTTTAGACAGCGCGTTGTCCATGCCTTCTGAAACAAGCGGACCAAGACAAAGGAAGGTTTCTGCCAGACTTCGCATGTGATCATTTCGGAAACTCTGAATGCGACTACCACTACGGGGCGATGCACTGCGTGCGATCAGCCTTGCCCAAGTGAGAAAGGACTTGCGGAGTCTGAAATCAAGGTTGTCTTGAAGTCGCCCGACAACAAAAAGTCGAAACACACTTTTTCATTCTAGTCAGAATTGAGTAGGTGTCTTCTGGATACTTTTGGCGGTTTAAAAAATAATTGTTGTTGTTGTTGTTTTCAAAATTTTAGAGACCTGCGAGAGATATTAACTTTAAAAGTTTATCACGAGATATGTTTTGTTACTCATCGATTTTTTAAGTTTAGTTGTTTTAACACAGTTAGCCTGTCTTCAATAATGCACACTGCAGATACATGAAATAAGTACATCTCTACACACGCGTTATTAGACACTGTAGTGTTTTATTTTGTTTATTTTTTTCGTTTACTGCTGAGTTGCAGGACAATTCGAATGTTTTTGCACAACATGGTGCACGAAAAGTGAAAATTGTCTCCAATATAGCAACTGTTATTATTCAATAATTTATAGTTATAAAATATTAAGCGTGACTTGTATTCTTAAAATTATTTCTCTTCGTCCCGTTGCACAGCAAGGACGGAGCGGGCCAGCAGTGCTGCTACGACAGGGACGGTTACCTGATGATGACCGCGGACACGATGTGGGGAGGTAACCCACACAGGGCTCACAACCTCGGCAAGACGCCCTTCAACGAGGCCAACAAGGTGCACAAAATAATGTTTTTTAATGTATTAAAGTAAGATAAAAGACTCAGTAAGATGAAAGACTCAACGAGGCCAACAAAGTGCACAAAATAATGTTTTTTAATGTATTAAAGTAAGATAAAAGACTCAGTAAGATAAAAAACTCAACGAGGCCAACAAGGTGCTCTATAACCAACGTTTTGTTGGCATAAAATATTTGGTGCTCATTGCCAGGAATACTGTAAAGTTAACATGAAAGAAATGTATGGGAATTCTTTATATTTAACATAGATGATAATTATGACTACATTACTGACGAACTGTAATATTTTTGAGGGGCAAAGACAAAATTCAAGTTTGCTGTTAATACAAACGACTGATTTTACTATAAGCCACACGCTTTACCTTAGTATCACTTCATTTAGGTAGATAGAAAATCCTGTTTTCTGTACATGACTATTTTTCTTACCTCCACATTCGCAGAGATTGTTTTGATATTGCGTGATTTTGTTTCTGACGCTGATCCTCATACCTCTTCCATTCGTTAACAAAAGGTACCAAGTTTATCTCATTGGTACTACGACGTGATTCCTTTCTACACTTGCTGCAAGTGGCAAGGGGAACAAAGCTCTGGTTGCTCAACTTATCGATTTGAGAGAAGAGCTGCGCAGGATTGCGTTGGTTACCAAGTGCCTTCAGTAGGTGAGTTTTTATTAGTAGGTTGTCTCATAATTTGATACATTGCAGATTCAGTGTAGCGCTAAACCATCAGTAGAATGTCTATTTTCATTCGGTAAATAATTGTGGAACCATATGATTTCTGTGGGAATGGTTCGTCGTTCCGTGAGGGCAGATTCCAAGAAGGTAAATGATATAAAACTACGTTGGCGTCTATCTTTCGACGATAACTATCATGATGTTTGAACGCACTCTAAAAAAAGATTCTCGAAAGACTAATAGTAAAATTTATCGAACGTTGACGAAGTTGTTTATTCGAATAGAATATTTACTTCTATTCACACACATACTTTTACGTGTTTCAGCTACTGTTTTCGGAGATCCTCACTTCTACACTTTTGATGACACTCAGTATACTTTCAACGGCAAAGGAGAGTTTGTCCTCACCCGAGTTGATTCTGCTAAACACATGTTGGACGTCCAGGGTCGCTTCGAACAAATAGATGAAAATTACCTCGGAGGAGCGAAAGCCACTTTGCTGACCGCCGTTGCAGCTCGCGACAATGTGTCGTCAGTTGTGGAAATCAGGCGGCGGCCGATGGATGCTATTTGGCGTTACCATCTCGATGTCATTGTCGACGGAAGGAGAGTCTATTTCGACAGATATTCTCAAAAGATACAGCAGTTCAGAGGTAATTCATGCACTCAAACTTTCTAGGAAATTTGTGCGTAGAAGTGAGAGTTGTGCTACTAAGCGATGCTGACTTATTTTGTTCGTTCCCTTCGATTATCAACGAAGTTTCCTGAGCAAATGGTCTCGAAAAAGAAACATCGATAAACGTGTTTCAAAAATAAGTCTTTAGAATAAATGTACGCGAATTTCGTGTAGTCGTTTTTATTCTAGTCTGGAATATCTTGTTTTCAGAATGCGTTGTGTACACACCCAGCAACATCTTGAACCAAAGTCAAGTCGTGGTCATGTTCTCATCCGGAGCTGGCGTCGAGGTGCAGGAAAATCTTGGCTTTCTGGGCATGAAAATCTTTTTGCCATTATCGTTTGCAGTAAGTTTTTGATGACTTTTTGTTGTAAAATTGGGATATTTGATGAATAAATAATTAATGAACTAATTCCATTATCCCTTTCAGTTATCATACATCCCAATGTTCTGTGTGTTTAACGGTTTGCACTTGTACGATTGCTGAATAAAATTTTGCATTTGCTTTACAGAACATAACTCGAGGACTATTGGGTAACTGGTCTTTTGATCCTAAGGACGATTTTGTGTTACCAGACGGCACACAAGGTCCCTATTACGACACTAATAACTTCAAAACAATTCATGAGGAGTTCGGATTGAAGTGTGAGTTCTAATGAGCTTAAGTTATAATCTGCACGTCAAGTAATTTGAATCACTAATTTCTGTGAAACATGTCCAATTTTAATGCTCTGCCGATAATACTTTTGATAACTTAAGAATAGTCAAATTTATCTGTAAATTTATCAAAAACTAACAACATTTTTCCCCCGATAGGGATCCTCGATAGCCAAGAAGATGAATATAAAGGTAGAAGCCTGTTCACCCATGACTTCGAGCGAACTAGTAATTACTATTACGATGCTGACTTTGTTCCAGAGTATGAAAGAGTTCCTGTCCTCAGCGAAGATGCGTAAGTCCTTACTAACTGCGAAGAAATAATCTTTTCTTTTGGATTGCATGTTTGTAATTGGAATGCATGGTGGAACATCATATTGTGTGTTGTATTTCATTATTTATTATTTCGAGTACTGCCTTTAATTCACTCAAGAATCATTCATAAAACGTTAATTAATATAATAATTAGTGTTGGATATGCCACTAATAACTGGAAGAGCAATTATTCTAAACATTAGTTGTTATCTGAAGTAGATTTATTGTAGCGTGTACTCATAGGTATCTTTGTGACTGAATACTAAATTAGTTCTTCATTTCAATGCTCTTCAGTGCATTGACTTATTAATTCATATTCAGCTCTATCAGCGAATGGGACATAGAGAGAGTGTGTGGAGACTCGTACCAGTGTAACTTCGATTACGTGACAACTTTACGTCGGGACTTCGCTGCCGTAACCAAGTACTACCAGGACCAATTCGTCAACATCAAGGATGACGGTCTACAGCCAGGTAAATTTTTGTGCATGACAGGTTGGTTTACATTGTTCTAGAATTATTGTTTAGCTGGGTAGTTCATTAGTCCTAGCATTGTAATCTGTACAGCGACAACAACATACACGGCCGAAAACTGAAATCCTTGTGCGTGTTGTGTGAATAGAAATGGTATTGTAGTTGTCATTCCTTGTGCATGTAATTCTCGAATATGAAGAAAACAATTCATGCCGCAAAACAGACAAATTCATTGGTCGGAATATAGATTTGCCATCTTCCTTAACGTGTAATTTTCGTTGCCTAATTTTTCATTGGTACGTGGAAAATGAAATTTTTCTGGAAATTCAATTTCCTTGTTCTATTTGAATGCAACTTATACAAGGAGATGACATACTTGGTCTTATGTACACGAAGAACGCTTATGACATAAGACGTGAGATATTCAGTTATTTACTGGGCGCTGAACACTCAGTTTATTTTTTTAAGGTATTTTAACAGTGGTTTTAATACCGAGAAAACGAAATCTAGAAACCTTCAGAAAATTTGCTGCATCTCCTTTCGTGTTGCAGTGATCTCGTGCGGAGCTCTGCCCACGCCGCCACACGGCAGGAAGTCAACCTTCAACTTCCTGAGCGGTGCCGAGGTGAAGTTCGACTGTGACCCCGGCTATGTGTTGCTGGGCGAACAGCGCCGCTGGTGCTACGCGTCCGGCGACTGGAATTGGCCAGAGGATGGAGAGGCTACGTGCGTCAGTGAGTCGCTTACTCAATAACTCGATCAAATGTTTATCACTGTCAAACTTATTGATTGATTTAATGTGGTTTGTAGGATGGAGATACATTGATAAGAAAATATTATATATCTAACTGAAATAAGAAAATTGTTACTGACGTAGTGATGCAGTACTAGAGAATATAACTTAGCTATGCCATTTTAGAGCTAGCAGCTGCAGTTTGACACGTGAAAGCTGGAACTCGATTAGCTCATTTCCACGTTTTGATCCGTGCTGTCAAAATCTGACATCGTGTATTCAAGAAGTGTTTCATTTCATAATTTATTAAACTTTACTAGTTTCCTCTACTTATTTTTGTCTTAATAAACGTCGTTGCAATCCTGCAAATCAATGCTAACTTTTTGCTCTTATATTACTATTTTTTTCAGGCGAGAGCGAATACTTGGCAATGAAGCAGGGCATCGTGGCTGGCACGGTATTGGCCATACTTTTGCCTATCGGTATTGCAGCGGCTTGTTTTGCATGCTATCTTCGTGTTTCACGCCTGGAAAGAGAAGAAGATGAGTTTGAAAACTTCAATGAATCACATCCAATGGATGAGATTACTCTTGGGCGTGGCAGTCCAAGGAAAGAGGACAAAAATGACAAGTTAGGAAAAGGCACAGACAATAGTCGTCACGATGAGGAGAACGAAGGGACGGAGTCTCGCGTTAGCAAGCATGTGCAATTCACTAATACGTCACAAATATCTGATCACAATCCTTATTTACATGGTGAGGAAACTACTGAAAGTGATATGTTCTTTGGGGACGCAGTATCTGAAGCGACTAAAATCAAAACTGGCTTGCCATACTCACACATGGAAACGGCACCAGATGCAGAGCGTGTACCGCTTGACCAAGCAACTCTCGTTCGCGGCGTTGATAAAGACGATACTCGTCACCATACTCAAGCTACGCTTCATTTCCTGGATAAGTCTATTTCAAATTCCGAAATAAATAATGATGGACAAAATGACAGTCGTCATCCCCAGTACTCTTCAACCAAAAGCAACGAAAATTTAAATTACGAGACGTCTAAGCTAGGTCAAAATCCGGGTTTGTTTTCAAAATCGAATGATTTCAAAGCGTCATCACTCCGTCCAAATAACCAGCAGGAAACCCCTCCAAACATATCTAGAGTGCCCCTTGAAAATGCTGATTTAGTGCATGGAAACCATGGAAGTTTACCTAGTAGAGGATCTTTTCATGTTCTGGAAGCACCCAAAATCGATAATGATGAAGGTTTGAATAGCTCTCTAATATCACACGAAAATCAAAACGATACCGAGAAATCTCATCCAGACGAACCGGTGAGCCTTGCAAAGGCAGCTGATTCTACATCACCAACTCTCTCAAACCAGTCATCACCTGAAAACACGAATGCACTCAGTGGCCGTCCAATTATCCGTACAGAAAACTCTCCCGACGTGTACCAACTACCAGTAGAGCAAGCGACTTTGGTTCAGGCCGATGGATGTCTGCCAGATGTTGCATCGTATCAGCAGTTGGGTGAAGAATCCAATAATAAGCAAAAGAATGTAAGACACGAGGCAATAGTCTGATGATTGGCTACTTTTCAGTTGAGGGTGATGCAATTTTTTCTAAAAATGGTAGAACTTAAGGAATTCTTTTTGAGTCCTCATGAGTGAATAAAAAACTACAAAGTGCAGCTGATGTAGTTATTAAAACGCATTGTTTTCTTCTCAGGATTTCGTTTCGGGACCCAGTGTCGTTTAGGTTGAAATTTAATTTTGTTTTGTTTTTCGAGGTATTTTGGGTACAAACACAAACAACACTCTCATAGCTGCAGTTGGAAATTTCACCACCATTATTTTCTACGCTTTAGAATGTCTTAGGTTTTATTGCTTTCATGTCTGGGTTTGTGAGTGATATCTCCCGGTGCATTTTAACTTATCCCACCACACACACACACACTGATTAATGTGTCTACTATGTCGTTCACGCTGCTCCATTTTGAATATTAATGCTGCCATGCTTGATGATAATTTACTACACCGTTTTTAGAAAATGAAATTTATTGAATACTTATACTTGCTACGGATATTATTTGGTGAAAAGATAGATAATTTGTAACTTCTTACAGATTACTTATTTTTGGTCGATTTGTTGTCTTATTTGTTGCCAGTTTGTTCAAATTCGCCATTTTTTAGGGTGTCTAGTTGATCAAAATGTTTATGATTTTCCTCATATGTGTTTAATGATCATTGTCTACACAAAATACGTGCCGTATATAACGATGGAATATGTTCGATGTGTGAGTAATTAACAAGTAAAAAATATAATTAGGTGAACTACTCTTTATAATCCACTTTTCTTAAATGCCACAGACACTTTATGTTGTAATATTCTTCAAATCATTGTATTTGGATAAGAATTAGAGTAACCTTCACTTTCTACGACAGGCCAAATTCTAAAACCCATCGCAGCAATGCCAATAGTATTCTGAGGCCTTAATTTCCTACGCCAAGATACCTCGAAGCTTTGCTGACACCAGTTATGAACTCATCAGCCAGGGTTTGATTTCTTCCTGGCCGAAACGGGACACCGTTCTTGAACTCTATATTAAGCCATGGAACAACTTTACACAGCAAGAAAAATGAATAAAATTCCTCCATAATTTTGAACTGTACAATCAAGAAGAGTAAACCATAAACTATAATAAGACTAAGAGTAAACTGTATAATAATTTAAATGAGCTTAAGCCATCTATAGGCTGTGCAGTGTCCTGTTGGTCTTCGTACTTTACTTATATTTTGGATTGAAAACAGGTCACTATGGGCATATCTGGTTGGTGTAAAAGTAATGTCCGATTTTAAGGTTTGCATGAAAAATAAAAAAAGCTGATGCACATATAAGTATTTATTCATTGACATAACCTCTATTACTTCATAGATCATTTCTATTGCCCACTATCTTATAAATCAAACGCTTGTAAAATTCATTATGTTTTGAAGTAAAATATGAATCCAACTTATTTTCAACCTCTTCCCTTGATGTCCACCTATGACCATCTAAATGGTTCGCTAGTCCCTGGAACAAGTGATGGTTCGAGGAGTAAGGTCAGGAGAATATGGTGGATAAAGCAATATTTCTAATCAAATTTTTCCAAGAAATTATTGGTCAGCAGCGCTGTGTGAGGACGATCATTATCGCGATGGATGATGACATTCCATTCTTTTCAATATAGAAGGCCACTTTTGGTACAAACATGTTTTCAAGCAACGAAGTTGACCACATTAGAAATAAGCATTAATTATTTGATCATTGTTTAACAGTTTTAAGTGGATGATTTCTTTAATATTCCACCATATACTCAATATAATCTTCATTGGATGAAGTTTTCCTTACGGTTGTGGAACTGATCGTCCGTGACTGATCCACAGTCGGCGGTGTCTAACGTTATGAAAAAGGATCCATTTCTCACCGCCTGCAGAAATCCTATAAATGATGCATGGAGATGTCGGGGAAGCAATGATTCACAACAAGCAACTCTCTGCTGCAGATTATTTGGAGACAGTTCGTGTGGAACCACTGTCAACTTTTGAAACTTTTATGAACAATTTTAGTAATAGTATCATGTTTGTATGGTTTACATTAAATTGTCCTGATAGTTCCTTAGAGACAATGGAGGGATTTCAAGAAGGCAGGAATGTAGCTGTTCTGTTTGTGTTGGCTGCGGCAGGTCAGCATATCAAGCCCGTGCCGATGCTGATACTGATGATGCTGCTGTTCCTCAGCTTGTTCGACAAAAGTCTACGGTTAACGGGACCAGTATTTCAGTTACAAGCACCCTCTGTGGGTACTATGAGAGCAATACAGCAATGAACATCCCAACCTGAGCTTGAATCGCATAAAAAACATTTTATAATACGAGTTTGAGGAAGATTTTGAACAAATTGTCCACCGCTGAAATCGGGAAAAACTAAAAAGCATACACGCTCTAACAAAAAAAGAAACTACTTTCTTCTCTCCTGGACACAGTCTTGCGTTTATACGTAGTAGTATGAATTTGTTGTCACCTCAGCCGTGGATTGCTTATGTGACTGCGATAATGCAGCCAATGGAGAGTGAGCTTCAATCTTCAAAAATATCTACTGCTTCTCCAGGTTAGTTACTAACGTTTTTAAATTCTTTCCGACTTGGTCTGCAAGCCCATATTTCTTAAACTCGCCTGATTAAAAAGTGCATAATTGTATCAAGAATGAATTCGAAATGGACTCGAATCGACTCACCTCCTTTGAAAAAATTTACTCCTATATGAAAACGAACGTAAGAGACTAGAATTCAAGAATGATAGGACGAAGCTCATCCTTGTGAACATGCGAATCCTAACGAAAAGAATGTTAGTGCGAGTTGCCACTTACGTTCATATGTATGTATCCAGATGCATTCTTGATAGGCAATTCATTGAAAATGAAGTAGTGAATTTTCAAAAGTAAAATACGTTTGTTAAATCAACCCTTGACGCCAGAGTCAGGAGCTTTCAAACAGATAGTTATTATCGCAACAGCCCGTGTGGTCTGTCAGACTTCTACGTTCCGTGCAAGTTTTTACTTCGAGTTCTAAAAGAAGAAGGATGCTCCTCGACGGTTCACTGAAGGGTTAGCGCTATTGCGGTTTTATTTCACCATTTGAAGAACTTTTACCAGATCAGAACTTCCTCAGGATAGTTAATAGAGGCAAAAAAATGGAGACACTTTTGTTTTAGAAGTAAATAAAGTATTGCAAAAAATATTTTGATAGTTTGGCTCATGAGCTGCGTCATCGGTTTATTTATATATTTATGCTGCTATTATTCTGTCATTTCAAACCTGAATGCTCAAAAAATCTTTTGTTTCCTCGTCAAATAAAGTTCATAACAAGCAATGCCTGACGCTTGCGGGCATCTCAGTCAGATAATGCGATGTTAAATACAAAATAAAATTCTCAATTGTACCCAATCACAATCATATCCCAAGAAAATATATCACAAATATATGTCCGCAGACTAGGCAGATATATTCTCATCAGCAAAGAGTAGTAATAACATTTAACATTGCCAGGTAAATTAAAACGCTGGAAAATATGACGGTAGTCTTGAGCCATGATCATTAACATGTTAACCGCCGCATGTACCACCGGTGGTACATTTGAGGGTTTCACTTACCGCCGCATGTACCACCGGTGGTACATTTCCAAATTTTTAATAATTATTTTCAAAAATTAATTTAAAATATTTACGGAAGGTTAAATGATAAAGTCGTAAAATGGTAAAGTCGTGGCGGTAGTGACAAATCTCTGATATCAGGCATGGCGGTTAACGTGTTAAAGAGGAGAATTTGGTAGATAAAGCAATGTTTCACCACAAGATAATTCCAAGAGATTTTTGGACAGTTAAGTCAAATTGTGTGAGGATGAGTATTGTTGTGATAGATGGCGACACTTTTCTGTCATTTTTTGTTCAAAAAGGCTTAAATGTCATGATTGATCTCAGGAGAGATTAGTAGTAATTGTTTGATTGTTGTTGAACGGCTCATAATGGAAAATGGTTTTGATATTTCACTATACTTTCAAAATAATCTCTGATTGAAGTCCTTCTCGTCGTTGTTAAACTATTCTTCTTTCTCAACTAGTCCACTAGTCCACTTTAATCCACTAGCGGTGGCGTCTAATAGTATGGTAAAGGATTCACTTCGCATCACTTCTCTCAAGCATCCCTAAAAATGTGTCCTGAAGGTGTTTTGAAATCAATGATTTAGAATAAGCAACACGCTGTTGCAGATACGCTAGAGACAGTTCGTGTGGGACTCATTTCTGAACCAGCGAAAATTTTTTGATCATTTACAATTGACCCAGCACGGTCATAATTATGGTATACATAGTACAGTAAATTGTTCTGCAAGTTTGCTAGAGGTTATGGTGGGATTGCCTGTGACAACTGCTTTCAGCTTCTTAGAATCAAGTTTTTTGAGGCGGCCTTCTTTTGGTGCTGATTCAAATTATGTAGACCTTTTGTCTCAATCACTCACTGTTCCAGAGATAGACGGCATCAACGAACTACGTACGTTGAACATTGTAGCAAAGCAAAACAACTCACAGACAGAACCCGAATACTTATTCCTACATGTACTAACGAACCTATGTCTAGCTAAGAAATCATGCAAATGCATCACATAATACTTATACGTGATAGTAACATCTGGTTAAAGATATAATATGCTAAACAATGAATGCATATGGGTGAAAAAAGGTACAAAATGTTTTCGATATCATCAAAACCTGACGTGATGAAGAAACTACATAAATATCATCAGTAAATAAGCATCGTGCCAGTTTTCTACAGTGTATTTATGTGTAAATATTGATATAAATTTTTTGAGAGTATTCATAAACTTTCTTTGTTATGCGTGTGGAAACCTTTGAACAAAACGATATCAGTTAAACTGTTTGCTTGAAATTTGAACCTCATGATTTTTTGAATTATTCTTACGTGGGGATTCTAAGATTGGCGTTGTTTCTTGCGTTAACGAGTGTCTCTTTTCTCTTTCTCTAAAATACATCTGCCAAAACGGTGTCCAACGCTTTAAAACCATTGTGAATCAGTTCAATAGCCCGTCGTTGAAACAATGTTCATACATTCGTGCTGTCCTGATTCCCAATCTGTCACGATGTTACGATTCTCGATCTGATTCCCTGCTGCACTAACACCTGTGATCTCACTCAATGAAAGTGACATGACGTGAGCTGTTGGTCCACTAGGGCACGCCAACCACGCTGCTTTCATGGGATTTTTTTTAAAAACATGCAGCTGAAGCAACGAGTAGGACGTGAAGAAAATCTTATTTTTTGATGACGGAAGTCGACCACACGCGTTCACCACAGAGTTGAGGTGGTTGTGAGAGAAAGTGCGTCTTCTGTCGCCCTCGACGTTTATTGGTAGCCCTAGCATGTGTTTTTATTCAAGTGAATCCGTTCTGACTTTCAATATTTTAAGCAGATTCAATTCTAATAGATTCATTCATGGCTGTGAATTCCTGGGTTTTCAATGATTAATGTTACAATGATATTGTAATGATATTGAAACACATACATATATGTAAATGCTAAAAGAAGAAAATAGGAGTTTAATATCTAATAGTTGGAATTTAACACGTTTTTTTCAATACGCCCTCCGTCTGTGTAGATAACATTCTGAAGACACTCAGAGAATGACCTGTACGAGCCACGAATAGCTTTTTGACTGATTTTGGCCAATTCCTCTTTGAGTTTTTACTTCAATGCCTTTTAAATTTGGGGATATATCTCTAAGACCTTACTCTCCAGTATGAACTTGATGGCATTTACGAGAGGATTTAGGCCTGGCAATGAAGGACGCCAATGCATCTTCGAATTGAAGTGGGGAACGTAGAATGCCAGCCACTTTTGTGTTTTCTTAGTTCAATGAGAGGATGCCGAGTCTCGCTGAATTAACTGCTGGCATATTTTGAAATGATTCTTAGCCCAAGGCAACAATGACTGCAAGAATCTTGCTACGGTAATTTTTTCAGTTAATTTAAACCCTCCTTCCACAAAGAACAACGAACTTATTTCAGTTCCCGTGATTGCAGCCCAGACAATCACTGAAGCCGCTCTTTGTCTTCGAGTGACTAGCCGGGTTTCAATCTCACAAATTTTTCCAGTCAAATTGCCAGAATTTGGAAGCAGATACCCAAAAATGTCGTTTCTACTGGCGCTGTGTATACATTCAAAAATCGTCTCGACCAATACTGGATAAGGAACCCTCCAGTTGTGCAAAGTACTAATTCCATATTTTCCTTGACTCTTAGGGCCTGAGTATTTATGTTTGCAGTGTGTTTGCGTTACTGAAATGCTTATAAGTGATTAAGGTTTACGCACGGGGCTGTATTTATTTGTGCATAATTGAGATGCATGTGCATGACTGGTTCCTTCACTTTAGATAGCATGGTACTTGGGTAGTAACCCAAGAATGGACCAAACAGCTCGCTCCTGTAGCCATATTCTATTCTATTCTACAAGTCCCACACCAGAACTGAGTATTTTCTACTGTATAACTTTGCTTCAAATCAAATTACACTTCATGACTGAATGCAAGGTTCAGCAGCGTGCCTTTGCGGATACCAGAGAAAGATTGGAGCTCTTGCAACACGTTTGGCCAATATTCGGAGTTAACAGCTGTTTCTGTTTTTAGGTTTGTAAGAAGAGGTCTCCAAGTCACTGTGAAGAACGGTTGGCACGTTTCAAACGGATACATAGGGACTGTTAGTATGTATAATTTATTTTACATTTGAATGTAACAATATTCTTGATACCTTTGTACTTTCTGACAATACCGGGAATTTTGGTTGTAATATGACTGTAAAACTTTCTTTGTTTCTCAATCTCTCATTACTGGTCGCATTTTTGAAGTTGAATGGTGATAGTGTGTTTTCTAGACCTGTTATCAAATGAAACTCGAGTATTTGAGCAAAGCCACTTCCATAAAAATAATAAACAACGTTTTTTTAATAATAGTACAACCAATTGATTGATAACGACCCCAATTTCTGTTTAGGCGCACACAGCCTTTCTCGTTTGTAAATTACTATTACTGTTTTACAATATAGGTACCAATTCAAAATTTAGTTTTAAGCCCTTATGAAGAATAATAGAAAAGTTAGCTGTAAGTCTTTATGAAAAATATTACGAGTATGTGACAACATAATCGTAATATTCTTTGTCTTCTTGGTCTGTCAATTTCGTACAGCTCCTGTCAAATACCTAGCCACGTAAATACTTTACAGAAATAAAGTACGAGTGCTGGTCGGTATTTTAATTCGCTGATTTTGACCAGTCATTTTGTAGTGCATACATATTTAGGTATTGAATATGTTACGCACACTACTGAAAAGGGTTCTTTCTTGTAAACATATATATTTGAATAAAAAAGAAATGGGTTTTCTTTGAGATCTGTCTAGCAAAGCTTTTACTATTAAATAATTATCTGCGAGTATTTAATCACATACAATAGTTACCAAGTTTTTTTCCGTTCTAGCAAAACATAAATAAGGTGTAAAAAAAGAGTACGCTGGTAGTGAGGGAACTGATATGCCTATTTTACTTCTCGAACGTGCATTCTTTAGAGTTTAATAGCACAAACGCTGCGTATTCCAGCTGAAGCTACTTACGCTTCTAATTCTATTCTACAAGAATTTTTGAAGACGTGTGAAGTTCTTAATGGAAAACACGTGCAACAAAACTTAGGCTCAGTCATTAGAAGGAAGCAGTCAGTTCTTTGAAAACTGGTCGTGAAGCTAAACTATGTCTCGGGTGTTAAAGCAGTTCAAATTAACGTCCGCCACCACACCCTTGATCGCTCCTTTGCCTCGTATCATGTTGACGCTACAGAATTCCAGCATGCACCTTTCACTTGCAGGTGGGTCTTTCCCGCACTCCTTTATTTCTAAGTCACTTCATCGAATATTAAGATCAAATATAAAATATACATCACAGAGTGAGTCGCAAATCCACTTCATGTTACAAATGCATCAACAACATTGCTTCGGAGCTTCACATTTGGATCTCGCTGGCTACGCCCATGAGGTATATCTCATAGACCCTTCGTTTTGTCCTTAAAAAGATCTGATAGAGTTCCGTTACTATAATTTTCTTGAATAAGCGCTATCGATGCGTGGCTTACAGGACTATTGTTTGAGTCTCATTCTGTTTTGTGTTTGTGTCAACCTTCATTTATGATTTAATGATAGAGAATATGTATGATGAAGGCTTCTACGCAAATGAATAATTATCGTGGGGGCATCTCTTCGAATAAGTTCAGTGAAAAACACTGCTATACGTAGCAACTTTTACGTAACATTTTTCTGAAATATACTGAAATAAGATCTTACCTGCTATTGCCCATATCTTAATCGCTCATAAATCATTAGTTGTGTTAACAGTTTTTATCTTACATATATCTCGCTAAAAAAATGCGTGCAAACGAAAACACAAGAAATCACACGTGTTTTCTGAGAACCGATTTCTTTTGTCATGTCTGCCATGTTTGGGGCTCACAATTGCATGAGTTGCCAACGTTCCCACGTCAAAATGTTCTTTGTTTCTTGTTTCTTCTCTCTGTCGAGTGGCTGTTCGTGTGACTGTTATCAGAAACCAATATTTCACAACGATATCACCTCCACCAGTCATGACTGCTCAACCAAATTTGAACTTTTTAGCATCTGTGCAGTCGAATGTAAGACACGAACTCTCTTCATGATGCTGTGAAAGCGTTCCAACATAGATACATTCTCTGTAAAGAAAGTAATAAATAAATGACCTTAACAACTAATGAATTTCATATTGTCTTTTAGGAATCTGCGTGAAAGTTTTTCTCGCCTACTTCGTTAAGATGTAAATCAGTTCAGTGTACAATACTTTTTAAGCGAGGGAATGATTAAGTTATTATATTGGCTAGCAATCTTCAAATTGGGAGGTAGAAAAGTTTTGCAGATATTACTGTACGTCGCATAACTGTAAAACATAAGATTTTAAAACAATTATTGACACATGGACTGTATTTTTAGACGTAAGTTTAGTGTAAGGGAAGCTGGAGGGAGGGAATTTTAAGTTCTTCCTTGTGAAGCAACTGCTCCAATATTGGTCACACTTCCAACTGTGTAGGCTTTCTTGTCAGGTAGTAAACGGTGGTTTACTACCTGAGTATACCGTTAAATATCACGATAAACCAAGTAATTCTTATAGTTAATACTCGTATTACTGGATTATTTATCGATTACAATATCATACTTCGAATTCAAATAAAAAGAACAACAAACGTGGGGCCATTTGAATAACTTCATAAATTGAAAAGATTGTGAATCAAGCATAAACATTACTTATATTTATACCTATGTAAGAAACACTTAAAACATGAGACCAACTGTAAAGAATGAAAGGTTTAATTGCAGCATATGTGAGAGTGATTAACATACAGGCTAAGCCTTTGTATGTTTGGACTGCGCTCCTTTCTAATGGCTACTCTTAGTCTTTCATTCCCAGAGGCAAAGGGAGCCTCCACATTTGGCTTTTACACACCACTCTTTCGTCACAGGTGGCTGTTTTTTCATCCAGAAACCGGTCGTGCATCGCAACGCTGAACCCAACCTTCAGGGAGCTCGTTGCACAACTTCCTTACTAGACACGACCCTTTCAAAAAAGGGATTTCGCTCTGAAGCGTAATTATTTTCATTGCATCCCCTGTCAAGAGACATGAAACATATTGTGATTCAATGACTATTACAGTGCGACTAAGTTAATTATTGTCACTGGAAATTTCAATGAAAATAAATAGTTTTTTTTTTGCATTTTATCAGATATACATCAAAATTTCTTAACATTTCGGTTCAAACAAATAATAATTACTTAGTATTTCGACTGAAATAAATCATTATATAATTTTACCAAAATAAATCATTATTGATTATTATTAAACTGAAATGCAGCATAATTAATTAACTGGCAAGTACAATGAAATGAAAATTCTAAAAAATTCGACAGACATAAGTGACTGCTATCTAATATAGCAAAGAAAAAATCTTCATATTGTAAATACTTCATAGATTTTGCATGGACTGCCCCGGAAATGCGTGGAGTTTGCTTAGCTCGTGAAGTTTGTGACCTAATGTTGGGATCACGGAAGGAGAAAAAACTCTCAATATTACACCAACGCATTTCCAAAATAATGACAGTGATTCCCCAAATGAACACTATATACACCTGTCAAAATATCTTTCACTTCCTTTCAAGTTTCATTGTTCAAATGGAATGAATTGTTTCATTCGCAGTTCAAATGGAAAATGTCATTACAAACATTCTCTCGAATGAAAGTGAAATCTCAGGTTCAGTTGTTGTACGAGTAGTTATCAACAACAGGATTTTCTTTTATTGTTTTCCTCAAACAAGGAACGCAATAACCTGTTGTTGCTGTCAAGTCAATAGTATTCCCGACGGAACGTCATTCAAGGCTTTCTTTTTTACGGAGAATAATACACTTCATTTGTTTCGTCCAAAGAAAGCAAACGTCTTTGGGGAAAGCCACGTCGAAAGTTTCGGCCTGTGTATCATTCATGCTTTAACAGAACGTAGCAACTAGAGCCAGAAGTTCACCTGTTCCTCATTGTGCGATGTACTCTAAATTGTAGCCCTATATTTCACGGATGGATTTACCCTCATTGTAGTGTACCTAAATCTATAGTTTGTTGCTGTTATTTTCAATGTTTTTTTTTGGGATTGCTAGAATACTACAAAAAATTCTCTCTGAT
The DNA here is from genome assembly GCA_006783055.1 of Trinorchestia longiramus. Lineage (NCBI taxonomy): Eukaryota > Metazoa > Arthropoda > Malacostraca > Amphipoda > Talitridae > Trinorchestia > Trinorchestia longiramus. The sequence goes on from VCRD01000031.1 coordinate 70,878, forward strand.
GACACATGTCAATTCCCCTTATTTGTCAAGTTTCATTCGAGTTTATGGAATATTTGGGAGGAAATTTCCCTATTTGAACCTCTAAGTCTTAAAGAAACTTCAATTGACAAGTAGATCAATGACTTGAAATTAGAGCAGTTTCGGAGGCGTCAGTTCTTGACGCTAGCAAAGGTTTATGACATCCGGTGCAACTTCACATTTGCCACACTTCACGCTCCACATCAACACAGCACGTTGCTCTGGCAATGAGTACGGCTCATTTCCCTACTTTCGTAAGCAGTGTAACACATACTGAGGAGTGCGGGCTGTAACCTGGAGTCAAAATTGACTTGTGTGTTGTTGTTCGGTGTGCAGCTTCAGCTTAGCGTTTTAAGGTGAAAGGAAATGCGACCACAGAATACTAATAACTGCAAAATACAGAACAAATAGTTGGTCAGAGCGTGTTGTTAGTCATCATGGATATTTAAGCTACTTTAAGGAGTAGGCTCTCAGATCATTAGCGAAATTTAATTTGTAACTTCTAGCTCCAGATACAACGACTTAGACCTACATAGGTATATCATAATATGAAACAGGGCATACGTTTCGGTTGCTGCTACATTCAAAAAACAATGTTTTGAATGATTAGGACAAGAAGTTAACTCAAAGTAACTTAATCACCATCTTTTTCACTCAAAACTTACTTGTAAAATTAGGTAAATCTGCTGCCCTCGTTTTCTTCAAAAGTTATCAGAAGAGTAAGTAAATTGGAACATTTATCAGATGTTGTCATTATAAACATATGAAACTTTTGTGGCAACTACATAACATATTACATGTCATCATCATTCCCATTTTCAACACACATGCTTTACGCTCCTCTCATCGATCACCAACTCAATTCATTCTTTCGGTGAAGGCTCGTAGAAGAACTTATTTCCTAATCTTTAAATAGACTGCATTACAATTGTTGCTAGTATTCCTGCTTTCCGAACGCTCTTTAATTCACGTACGTCAATGCCTCTGTTGTGATAAGAATATGATTTTACAGGTGAACATGTCTTTATCATATTTTTAGAGATTATCTAACTTCTAATATTGAATGGAAGATAAGTTTCTGATGAAACTATGCTGAAAATTTTGTTTCTCATCGACCTTTTGCTAGCGTGCAGACAGTTTTCCTCCTAATCGAACTAAATAAACTTTAAAATACAGAATTTACCCAAGACTCGCAATTCTGTCTTTCTGAGGGCTGTGGACACTCTCCCAACTGTTTGGTTGAAACAAGTGTATAAAGTGTAAATTTTATTGCTTAACCCACGCATCGGTAAGAAGATGTATGACAAATCCGTCGTCTTCCGACAACATACCACCAAGAAAATGTGTGATATGAAAGTATGAAGACATGCATGTTTCATTATATTTTCATGCTACTAGCCTCATGACAACGGCGTCCTGTAAATAACTTTCCATTTCAATTGTTCTTCTGAACAAGGAACCTCATGTTTCCTAAAGATCATATTTATACCGTGAACTAAGTAATATTTACGTGTGCTCTTCTTCATATTGCTATTCTCAAATTGAATTTACCTTCTGTATCGTTTGACACTGAAACTTAACCCGGAAACGCTTATTTTTCAGTCGTGTCATCATACACAATGCATATACGATACACATAGCGGAAACGTACATAAAAAAGCATACTTTCCGGTGTCGGGGGCCGACACACCTACTCTAGCCACGAGGGTGGAGAGGTAACCATCGACACACGGGTCAGTGAGCTTACGAGTCTCAATTATTGCTCAGTCTCCCTCTGTGTTACTCACAACAGTTATCTCACTGAGTATTGCAAGCTTCTGAGAAACGTGCACCACCAGCGGCAACAAGGAAAAACTGGTCTATGTGTTGCAGAACGATTCACAAACCCAGAAAAATACAGATGGATCTTCAGTTTCACTTTCTTCGAAGACAAGACTTCGGAAAGGATCTTGTTCATATATTTTAGTAGTTTGTTAAATCTCATGAAGCTATGATGTAAACGAAAGTATGTTTTTATCGTATCATGGTTAGGACTTCCAAATTAAACGTTTGTATCAGAATTTGACCACACAATTCTTATCTAATAACATACACAATAGAAGTACTTCTTTACCCTCGGTACGAAATAGTAGATAGCCGAAAATCTAAAAAGTTTGATTCTCCACGAAACTGACTCGTATTATATTAACAACAAAATCTCAACGTGTACAAGAGTCAGAGTGTAAGACACAAAATTCTAAATCAAGAGATATCAGACAATGCCAGTTGCTTCTCTCATGCGAAATTACTTCATTCTTATGAAGTAAAAATGCTTGTTAGATTATTGCTCTAGTTTTGTCTCACTACAATGACCTAAGCCAGATTTGCGTTGTAGAGATAATAGACTTTAATACACGTAGAGAAAGCTTTCGTAGAGGAAATCTGTACCCGTCGGTGCTTTTATGCATCTATGAGTGAGTAACGCGGTCGAGATAGTTCATCTTTGCTGCTGTCGTAACTACTCTTCGCTGCATGACCTAGTATTAGTCTAGTCGAGACTGTGATCTAGTTGGGTAGACATCAGGGAAGGCCAAGCGAGGGGAATATATGTATTAAATAATTATACAATTCACTCAATTTTTCGCTCGTCAATATTGTATTCAGACCACACTTAGTTTCTTATAGCATAAAATCGGATAAGTTTCTGCTTGATAATGTGGGTAATCACTTACAGAGGGGCATATTTCATGTTAAAAAGAGAGGCATGCGTTGTTAACATTACAACTGCAAGGCACGTTTGCGGCATTGTAATTCATGGAGAATGTTTGACAAAGCCTTGCTGTATAAAATTCTAGCACAAGTCAACCCTCTTAGTAACATGCTCTCCTTTACAGCCTTAGTAAATGATTAAAGGGACATTTGATCAAGTGCAAGAAAATATGCACGTTTGAGCATTTGATCTGAAGCGCTTCATTCAGTTTCACTAATTAATGAAATTAGTTTTAAATTTCCACGACTGCTCAATGGAAAGGGCAATATGCAAGTAACTGCCCCTATGATTTCAATTAACTAGATTAGAAGGGTGGCCACGTTTACGCCGTGAACACAGCTTGAAAAAGCGGGCACAGGAGCTCATTACTGGTTCATAGCTGGAAACAACGCAGCGCTGCAACCAGTCCAGCGCAACGCCTTTCTCCAGCGGGGAGCGGCTGACCTACAGGTCTGGACTATGTAGGCTGGTGGGGCTCTGAGGCTGGCAGGTCATTTCACGTAGCAGGTGAGAATGTAGGGCAGGTCTTTTAAAGCGTGCTGCCCAGTATTATTACTATTTAATGATGCAGCTGCGGTCACAGCGTGTGTAAGCCGCATTCCACAACACCATCACATTACATTAAGTGCCCATTAAGTGTCTTCCGAGATGTAGAGTCTAGTTAGGGAGTTCTCGCAGGCTCAAAATGGTATTGGATTTTTTCATGACTGTAATTTCAGAGACAGCTTTGTGTACACACAGGTCTTGTGCACTTCTATTTTTGAAGAATTATTAATATTATTAAAGACTGTTAAAGTTTGCTTGGCAGGTTTATGGAGTTCATAGAAAAAATTTTTATTTCGAGGATATACAAAAACTAAGTCACTGAAAATGACGTAAGTTAAAAATAAGTAGGAATGCATAATCAATGAACTCTTTACGTTATTTAGTGTTCTCTTTTCAAAGAAATTAGACGGTGGCTCTGAAGCAAGTAAGGTGCGCAGTTTTATAATGGTATTTTATTTATTTTTTGAGTAAATTTCATTTGGGAGAAAAAAAAGTTGATTTGAACAAATTTGCTCACTTTTAAACTTCAACTAAGCTTTAACTAGTACTCATGAAGACTATTGTACGTAAACATAGTTCTATAACAAATTAATATCAATAGAACATCAGTAATATATTTTCGTAAAAATGATGTACTCTGACTGAAGGCAAATGCTTCATTTATAAATATTCTTTCAGTTTGACGATACATTTTCCTTATTCCTAAGTGTTATTTATACACCAGCTTAAAAATCATAATTTAATAGGCCTATCGCAAACAACACCAGTAAAAACTAACACGGATGACACCCCAAAAAACTTGGTTTTAGAAACGGGTTTTTCTTCTAATCTGCAGAACAAAGTTACTTTTTGCGCCTGATCTAATTTAATCCTCTTCTGAGATGAACGAAGAAGATCTTATTGATGGTTGTTGTATCCTTATCGTTCAAAACGTTGGATCCTAACCAATCTTATGCGTCTGGGAAATTATATCAGTCGCTGGGGTCTTTTCTTAATAGCGTTGAAAAATGTAGTTACTGAAGAAAATGATCGACCTATATATTTAAAAAAACTTCAGTCTTGTCTAGCATCAACAAGAACGGCGAGAAAAACTTGCTACTGCCGTCCTACAAATCTTCTAAATACAGAGTCTCGAGAACTTGATTGAAGGCAAGTATTCGAAAGTACAGACAGTGGTTCTTCTTGCCCTAGTAAATGTTCAACCTCACCCACTGCGTTGATTCTCTTGCAACCACGAGTATGGTGATGGTGTGCAAGATGTGTGAGCAGCTCAAACCGACGTCCCAGTTGCTGACTTTTTCTATTTTTTACAAATGGATCACTAAATAAGAGTTCGATAATTTATGGTAGAGCCACAGTCGAAAGATTATTTATATGTATTGATTTCTATTTTATATACTTTTCATTTTTCTTTTTTTTAAGTGTTTATAGATTTAAAAAATTAGAAATAAAATATTCAATTGTCTCTATTTACAACCGTATATCCGGCAATGCATTTTCTGAACATCCAATGAAATATACTCTGAAACATTGCATGAGGCGGTATGCGATCTCCCTTTATTTATGTCTGATCTAAGCATTTCAGAACAAAGCCTGCGAGGGACTCTGCATTCACTTGGCACAGAAGTAGCCGGACTCGCCCGAGTGCCTGACCAGTTTGGTTGCACTCTTCATTTTCTACCTTCTAAGTTTTACTGCACAACTGCAGTGTGGGGATAAATATGAAAGAATGATCAGTATCAACAATAAATTTGATACTCTTGTCAAATGAAGTCCGGTTATAGAACTCTGTGGCATCTGAATTCATAATCATAAGCGATTTAAGTAGAGATTCTTATGTACATATATTTATACATGAAATCAGTTATATACACTGATATTCCATTTTATTTACAATTTTTGTGTATGAGTGAAATCATATGCTTTCCCAATATAACTTAATCATTCCAGCCTTGCATAATTGTTCAAGATTTGCATGATAGAAGTGTTAAACAATAAGCTTGGACATTAATTCAAAAGGTTTGGTCATTCTCGAACTGCCAGAACTCATAACTTGTAAAATGCACAAAAAACAAAAGAAACTCAACAAAATCAAAAATTTTGGTAAAAGAGGAGAATGCATTCGTTGGAACACTATCCATTATTCTCCACAAAGACTTGAAGACCTCTCCTTACAAACATAAAAAGAAACAGCTATTATCTTTGGTAACTACAGACAAAAAGTCTTGTAGCAGCTGAAATCCAGCTTGAATTTTTATCCGTTGTTGGAACGTAAGAGTTGTGATGAGAGCGCACCGTGCTGCGATTGATGGCGCTACTCACGCCGAAAAGAACTGCCATACAAGATGCAATTTCTTTGCTTCCAAAATTACGCGTGAATTTCAGCATAAAATACGTTAAAAACTCAAAGCATCACCTCAGCTTTCACAACATATTAGTGCTCACAAAGTAAAAACTAATTTTAGCTTTTTATGAACATAATAACTGGCCTATGAATAGAACCCGCCTCTCCGAGTTTCTGTGCTGATTGTGTTATCATCTATCAGATGATAGATAGGCGTTATCTATAATTATCATTCTATGATTGTCGATCTTTATTTACACTACCACCTTAATTTCTCGAATGATTTATTGAAAATGTAGATTACTTCATAATTACTTCAATATTTCATTATTTTAAATCACGTTTCACACAATTATTCGCACATTAACTTGATCCTATTATTTTACAGTTGTTGCAGCTAAACTGTTAACGTTCTCAATTATTCTTTTTACAGTAGGCGGACCTACATAGTACGCAAAAGTACCGTTGCTCATCCTTTGCCGTTCAAAGATCACAGCGTTTCAACGTAGCAGTACAATGCGACGACACTTTACTGTAAATTGACCCCTTGTCGTTGCATCAAATCTAAAGTGTTGCGCTCTCCGGACAGTGAGCAGGAATAAACTTGTGTTAGTTGATTGGAGCTGCCTAGAGGCAAGGCATTTAGTCCTCGCGCATTCTCCCTTCACTTTGTTAAACATCTATTAGCAATATTACTCGACTGTTTTCTTTGCTTTATGTATGGACCTTGCGGAACTACCTTGATACTATACACGAGTTTATTGACCATCTAATCGCATTTTATTTTTGAAGAAATGCAAGACAAATTTAGAAAGGGTTAGAAAACTATGATACATGTTCTTCATAGTTATGATTAACGATCGGAATTGAAATTCAGATTAATGCCATTTTATGCGGTATATTGCCAGCATGCTTAAAATTTGCTAAAAAATTAACTCACTGAATACTGACAACGTACCTCTTAAAAGTACTTCTTTCAGCCTAATTTTATTTTTATCATTTAAAGTAGCTTTTAAGAGTCATACAGGGCCAAAGTAACGTGTGTGTTCAACCATCAATGTTAAGTTAGACCTTCAAGGTAAGTTATGTCAGAGACATGTAAGTCGTAATCTCAATGCGTTCAGTTACACTTAGAGTTAAGCTTGATGAGGGCTCCACTCTAAGGAGTGATTTCAATGGTAATCTTGTCTCTAAGGTCTGTAACATCGGCTTTTTTCACCTTTTTACAGTTTAGCTTTTATCGTTCTAACATAATTCACTTAACTTCAGCAATAAATCAACTTCATCAACCTAAATATTTAATACCTATCGGGAAGTAAACTCCGCAGTGCAATTTATTTCATCACTTTCATTTTCTGAAAGGAACTTGCAAGATGACTTCGACAAAGTGTGCTCCGCAACGTCATCAGAGTGTGTTGTTACATGTGACCTACACCCTTAGCTTCCTTTCCAGCTCACTTTTTCGTTACGAACATCAGCAGACGTCAATTTTCCTTCATGAACTTGTTTCATAGTTTGGTATCACAAATTGAATTCTTTTAATGGAGATACACACCGGCTGCAACACCCTTCTTTGATTTCGTAATCAGCTATCTCATATTTGATAATCTTTAAAGACTTGTGAACATTTTAAGCGAAATTCCTATGACCTTTTTTCTGCATCCATGAGATCATTGGGCCAAGTTTATCGATTAAAAATAAAGTCGATCATAATGTAATTGATATTTTTAATAAAAAAAAACAGAAGAATGGAGAATGATGTTATTTATATTTCATTCATATATATAGTAAAAGTAACAACAGTATGTCAGTCATGAATTAAAAATTATTGGCAGATTTTGTAGACGTGTTCAGTAGGAAGAAGATGAATTAGTGAAGAGTTGAGGTTGACGATGTTAGGTGTGTATAATTTCGAATGAACGCGAAAGTGTTGATCGTGCGCTGATTCTGGCCTGGAAAAGTGAAAGTAGAAAATTTAATGTGGAGCACTGGGTGGGTCATTATTTTTCAGTGTCGAGTCAACTAGAAACAAAAATACGAGTAATGCATGACGAGGACCGCAGTGATTCGGTAGAGCGCTGAGTGAGTGCTAGTTTAATCTTCCTCGAGCAGTGTTTTGGTGACCAGTTTGACAGCAATTATGCATTACGGTGGTGAAATAGTCTCTATATAATGCAAATTCATGGCTTAGATATATTACCTTCATTCATTGTAAACAACGTGTGAGAAAAAAATAGGGTTACTCATTTTGTTCGAAAGCTCATTGATGCAAATAAATTTTATAGAGGAAGAGGATTGAATTTTACTGTAAATTTAACAATTGCTTGACATCAATGAAAAGATGAGCCGATTTTTCATATTTTGACCTAATTGAACTCTTGATTTCTGTATCTATTCTTAGTTAAAGTTAACAGAAGAGGAGACTGCGGTGAGTGGAATAAAAGCTTAATTACAATTTAGTGTAGGTAATAATCAACACTGTTTTATTTTTCAATAGGGAATCTCTTTGAAATATGCAGTTTTCAGATGATTGTAATCAAAATAAATGCTGTGGGCAATCTAGGTAGCTTGGATACATTCATCGCTCAAAGTGAACGGGAAAATATTTTTTCTTCTGTGATTCGTTTATTTTTTTGACTCGTCTGAACTATTTTTAGATAAATAACAGTAGCTGTTATGGAGCTGAGAAATTATTATTAACAAGAAAGTGACATACTATGAAAAGTTGTTTCATTTTAGACGCTTATGTTTCCTGATCATCTCGGATCATCGAAGAAAACTTACTGCACAATATTTGTTGTTTATCAATTTACTTCTCAGAAACTGTACTACTCTTTTTTAGTTGCAAGAAACTTTGCACTAGAGCTTATTTCATTTTTTCCCAGATTGCTTTCTTGGAGCAAGCAATGTGTATATTATACATAGGTATGTGATTAAAACGCAATCATAACAACCATAAATTTTTAATAAATAACAATATCCTTAAGATTAGCGTAGTTACCACGAAAAACGAAATCATGGTAATTGTAGGTATGGTAGAAAAAACTTGCTAATTCGGACCTCGATTCATTTTATGAAAAAAGAATTTTTCAAACTCTGAAGCAGCAAAGTTAGAACAGTGCTGAACATCCACAGTCGATTTTAACAATAAATCGTTCGTAACGTTTTCAAAACAGTGGCGTTTTCATTCTTATCGTAAGAAAAGGATAACTCCGGCGTGTAGCATGTAATGTAAACATAGTCTTGACGACAACACAGCGACACAGTAGAGCTGACTTGGTTGTGTTCTTTTATCTCCAGTAACCCCCTCCTCCTCCATATCCACCCCCACCTCCACCTCCGTATCCTCCACCGCCTCCGTATCCTCCACCACCTCCTCCATGATGAGGTACAGCAAGTAGTGCGTAAACCGGCCCATATCCTCCTCCGCCTCCTCCACCTCCTTTTTTCTTTCCTCCTCCTCCTCCTCCCTTTTTCTTTCCACCACCTTTCTTCTTTCCACCACCTCCAAAACCACCAAACAAATCACCAAACTTCTTGCCCTTACCCTTTCCTCCGCCTCCTCCTCCCCCTTGCTTTATAATTATAATAGTTGGGCCTGACTTACCACCGCCTCCGTATCCACCACCGTGACCACCACCACCACCGTAACCACCACCACCACCACCGTATCCGCCACCGTGACCTCCACCACCACCGTATCCGCCACCATGGCCTACTCCAAATCCACCTCCACCATGGCCACCCCCGTAGCCCCCACCTCCATGGCCAAATCCACCTCCTCCATGGCCACCCCCGTAGCCCCCACCTCCATGGCCAAATCCACCTCCGCCATGACCACCTCCATACCCTCCACCTCCATGACTAAATCCGCCTCCTCCATGGCCACCACCGTACCCGCCACCATGGCCACCTCCACCAAATCCACCCCCTCCGTGTCCGCCACCGAAACCAATGTCATGTCCTCCACCGTATCCGCCGCCGTGTCCTCCAAAACCACCATCGTGTCCCCCACCGTAATCGTCAAAACTGTGGCTTCCTCCACCATAACTGATGCTCTCAACACCGGCGTATCCACCACCGCCGTCACCAAGACCTGAACCGATGGCAGGGGCTCCATAGCCTCCGCCTCCGCCGTGGCTGCCGAGACTAACTTGGTTGAAACTGTCATGGCTCGAGTAGCTGCTGTGACCACCACCACCGCCGTGATGATGTCCGCCCCCTTTGTCCGGGGCAGACATCACCAGAGCTATCGTTGTCGTAAATAGTATCTAAAGAGAAATAAGAACATAAAATGGTAAGAGAGACTGAAATGATCATATATTTCACGACACAAGTTTACAAAAACCTCACCATGCATGATTTGGTGGGCTTCTCTTGATGACTAGTAAATTGGAAAGGAACTTTCGATGGCATTTTCAAGCCAGATGTTCCTTGTACTTGTACCTGAACAAGACCTGTCAAACCAGATTGCCAGCAGGGCAACTAGAGGCCCTGCAAGTTGTAAAACAACGATAAGCTAGTTGGCTGTTTGATGAAGAGAGCAGTTACTCTGGATTCTGAAGCGCCATTTGACATTATCATTTTGTTGAAGTTGCATGTTTCAGTGTTGAGGTTACGTGAGTGAATCATCAGTGTAAAGAGTAAAATGAAATTATAGTAAAATGATCTATATAAAAGTACAACAGTACTATATAGAATTAAAAAGTTATTGTACTGAAGGCGAATGTTTTCTAAAGCGAATAGAAACTGCTTAAAAACATGTTTAATAAGTAGCTAACATGTAAAAACGATATTGAGGGGATAAAGGCTTCAAACGGTCTTTGAAAGAAGATTTGATTTATAAAAGGTAACAGTTATGATATTCTATGAACAATAACTGTCGACGGAGCAGTAATTGTACAGGATCTGAATATAATGCATGTTCATAGCAGTTCAATTCGATGAACAAGCAAAATGAACTTTCTTGCCACAATAATTCCTCTACAGTATGCTCATCCTCTCTATCTTGAAGAGTAAGCGTGGCCAAACCAACTAAGAGTGGCATACATTGTTAATAAATATTGTATAGATTTATATACATAGAGGAAAAAAATAAGTTTTGTAACTTATTTGTTAAAAAAATCAATGCGGAGTTTTTGAACGCTAATATGTGAAATTCATGGTCAAGGAAGTTAAACCCATTGTGTCAGATTAATGATGGTTGTGAGTTTGAATAATATTGAAAATATAAGCCACTTTCGCAAACTTAGGACTTTCGAAGTGATGTACAGAAATCAGGACCCACATAACCTGAATTTTAGCATCTTACTGCACTTTTTTAACAACGTCGAGAAAGTGCATCAAATAAATTAAAATTTGGGTTTCAAATTTATTCAGGGTGATTATTTAGAGGGTGCAAGTAATTATTGAAGTTCTCACATAACAGAGATACGAAATATTGTATTCAACGTAAGTAGCTAATTTTACCGTTTTGGAGAACCACAATTTAAACAAAACAGCAAAATATTTTTATTATTGATACAATTATTCGTAGAACAAACGGATAAAATTCAGTCAACAGTAGTTCAATTTTTGAGTGAATATATAGAATATGAGCATCAATGAAAGCAAATAAAAAATTAAACCCCATTACGTGTTTTCCCGTTTTGTTTTTAATCAGCAAGAATTAATTTAATTTAGTCCTTTACATGCAAACATTGAATTAATCAACAATCCTACGCTGGAAATGTAAAATATATTAAAATAGACTTCTCTGTGTTCTATGATACGGATATTTTCATCAGAATAACAGTTCTCAATACCTTTTTAATGATGAGAAGTAAATAATTGAAAATCGTTTCTCTACATTATTTTAATATGAGAAAGCTGAAGTCAGAAAACATTGTAGGTTTTATGGTACACATTCTGCTTACATTATAATTATTATTAGTAGTATTTTATTCTTGGTTTAACTACTGCAACAGCTGCTTACATTTTACCATCTACCATGAAGAAAGGGTTGGCGGCAACAGTAGGCGTGCATGAACAAATTAAAATGAAAGCATTTTTTTTCTCAGAGACGAGATCCGGTTTCCTCGAAGAGACATCATTGTTATTCTTACAATGGCCAATTATAACGATAATTTTAATGTAGTTTTACGGAAAAGTTTAGAGAAGTTTTGGATAGATCTTTAGAAACTCACATTTCAAAGAATTACGATGCAAAACTAACTTTCAAAGAGAGTGAATAGTTAAAAAAGTGTCGTCAAAGTTGGGAATCGAACTGAAACATGCGCCAAGTAAGTCGTGTTATTTGTGTGGATGGATGACCTCTCGAGTGAAATTATTCATGTCACAAGAGAATCATTCTTGTTTCATTTAACGAAAAGTTGTTGGGGAATTTATGAGTAAATTTTTCATTAAAAAAGCTTCCATTCCAGTATTTGAAATTATAATGCAGTGTCAACTTAAAATGTTTTTATGCTTAGCATGCCAAAATTCAAATAAATAGTTAATTTTTGACGAAGTTATGCTTACTTCACTAGTTCGCTGATGAGAATAAAGTTTAGGTTTCTAACATTCAGCGTGTTCGAGTAGCACAAGAGCAGGTTGGTATATTCATCATTTCTACTGAAAAAGTGCATCAGTTTGGGGTAACTTATCTTGCCCTCGGCTGAAGTGACTTTCAGATTCCCTTTCTCTAGAATGTTGGCAAGATGAGCACGCCAAGCAAAAACTCACTCCTCCAGTTTGGGGTACCGTGAGAATGTTAAAACTTTCTGCTTCGAACTTCCCTTCCAACTTCCAACAATTTGCCATGGTTCGATTGTTACAAAAGCAAAAAATAAAACAAAAAATTAGCTTTAGAAGAGAGTTTGCATGTGACGACATTCGAGAAGTTGAAGAGTGCACTACGAAAGGCAAAACCAGCCATGTTGTGTGTGGCGTGCGTGGACTAAATGACATATAATTAACATTGCTACGTTAGGCTCTTTGAGTGGAAGTACTATTGTTAAAATTTGAAATATTTCAGTATAGAATAGGAACGAAATCCTTACTATTACGTTTCGAAGACAGATATTTCTAAAAAAGTTATAAATTCGAAATGAATACATTCAGTGATTAACTGGAAATGGAATAGCAGACTACCTGGAGGTGGGATTGGGGCTACCAACGTCCAAACATTAACTTTTCAAATTTCACTTACTGTGTCTCAAAATTTGGAGTTTTCTCTGTACAGTTCATATTATAATAATGAATTTTATTTTCAAGACTGAACTTATTTGTGCGCACTGGTTATATGCGTCGCACCTTTGTGAGAGTACAAAATGACTCAAAATTACGATAGACACTTCAACAGTTCTGGGGCCGTCGCTTAGGCTGCGAAAACTGCCATATTAAGTGTAAGAATAATCTTCAGTACTTCTTTAGCCCTGTTTAATTGAGTGAGTGAGATTACATTAGTAATTCTTTCAAAATTATTTCTTTACAACGAAACATCATTGCACTTCCAAACGTTTTAAAGAGATTTCTTTGTGTGCCACTTTTTCGAAATTTAGGTTTTCAGCAAACACAATTGCTTCAATAAAAAACGAGAAGCACGGAACACCCGCAGAGCACATGATATACAAAATCCCCACACGTTTTCGGCGGTTGTCGACTACGTGGTCTACTTACCGTGCGCACTGCCATGGTGGCAGAGCTTCTCGTAAGACCTGCTGAAGTGAGCAGCAGAGAAGGACAGAGCTTACAGCGTCTGGAGTGCCGTCTTATACTAGGCTGCAGTCAGCCTCAGCAACCGAGGGCTGTCGAGCTGTCGCTGCCGAGGGTGCCCTGCAGCTCGGACCTTCAAGTGGAACTTAGAACTTCGCGCCCTCGATACGGATCGTCGGAAGTGCACTACAGTAGAGTACTGTTGACTATCTTGTTAGAGAATAAATTTGCATCTTAGTTTGACATAGATAACTGCATTTTCGGGCAGGAAGTTCAGCTCGGTAACAGCTTATTTCGATGCTGGAAGTAGAACCTTGTATGTATGTACCTCTGAACTCGATGGCGTGGAATTCCCCAGTAATGAAATATAATTTACTAAAAAACAATTTTATTCTTAATGTTTATGTTACAGACGTAAATGTTTGATATTATGCAGGCGTGATAATAAAGTGTTACCTCACTGTTTCCATATTCTAATAATATATAGGCTACACAGTTTGTGTATTTTATTTAATATGGAATGCACTCCGAGTATGACTAGGCGAATAGAGTCTGAAGATGCTACTGTCACCTCTTTCCTTAGTCCTTACATAGTTTTATTGCTCTTTTTTCTGGTAAGACAAAGAAAGCTGCTGTAGCTACGCAGCTTTTAAGCAGGATGTGGCGGTCAAAATTGCTTATTATTTACCTGTACAACGACTGCTACCGAGAAAATGATTGGTACTTATCGCTTGAACGCCGGAAGAAGCTGAAGATGGGTAATAGATATCATCAGAACTATTGTTGCAGTTGAATATACTGATTATTTATTCTCACTACGTTGGCTGCTGACAAAGACGCAGTGTTATTGACAATCAGAATGCCTGCGTTAGGTGAATGTTGAACACGGAACGTGAACTTCAGTGTTTAATGTGAGGAACGTGAAAAATAAAAATATAGAGACTTTCATATATTTTTTTCCATATTGCATATACTTTCTCATTATAGAAAAGTGTATTCAGTATTAATGAAGGTATTTTCATCAAAAAAAGTTATTTATATCAAACAATTTTTGTTTCCAATTTTTTGTACTTGTAAAAGCTACTCGAAGTTATATTGATTCTTAGTGCAATTCTGTGATTCACTTGAAGATTTCAGTGTATGGATTGGAATAGCTGATTAAGTACCTATATTAACAAAAACAAATTAGTACACGATGACGCAAAGTACGATTAGTCGTGAAGCCAAGATAAAAATGTCAGGTGTCTTTACTTTATGTTTTACTTTACATTTTTATGTTTTTTTACTATCATATCAGGCGCATTTATTCATATAAGTACTCTTAGTCTGCAATATTTATGATCATAGTATAGTAATTGATTTTATATTATAAATACCATAGTAGAAGAAATGTGGCAATTTGACATAGGTTTCAATAGGTTCATACAAGATTTACCTGGGCTACGCTCATTGATAAAATTCAGACAGGATGATTATTATTATGATATTCCTCCCTGAATTTTACAATAGCGTACAGCTCATATACTCACAGACATTATGCAGCCATGTGAACAGTAGTCATGATTGTGACGAAAAGATGCTACTTACTCCAGTTCGTTCTGATAATTACGATGCATTCTGCGTTCATGGGAACCATGTTAGGATTGACTACATATTAGAATGTTTCTTGCGTTAGTCAAGTTACTGAAGACAGTGTTTATTTGAAGCAAGTTAGTCACATGAGTGCAATATTTTTCACAAGAGAATTTATTTCACAGTTTATAATACATCACATTTTACTGTTACTATGATTCTATTTCATGCCTTGCATGAATGACGTTCTTTGAATTATCAGTTCAAGTATTTGTTCAAAAAAGATCAATGGCGAGGTAAAGCTTCAATGTTGTGTTTGTACTTCGTAGTTCACATTGTTTCTTCATTGATTTTATGAACTCATTCCCACTTTTTGATTGCGCTTAGCGGAACCACAAACTATGAGAAACAATAAATCCTGTAGAATCATTAACTATCGATTAAGCTCCAGTTGCACGATCGTGCAAGACAACGGCCTCTTCTATATTGATGCTAAAAACGTTACAATTAATTTGACGTAATCGCCTTCCGTGATTTCTGCAACTGCATTTCATGGAAGTGATTGGAACTTGGAATCTTGATACTTTCTTTGCTTACTTTTAATTTCTTTACTTTAGAGTATAGTCCAATCATCATTCACTTCACATTTGAAGTTCTACTTTATCGTACACGCAACAGACAAACTTGTGCAATATACGTTTAATCTCAGTTTTCCGTTTATTTAAGAAGAGTATCGTGTCTCACTACTCAATGAAATAAATATTGATTTTTAAATTTTTATCTGAGGTAAAAAGCTTCTAAAATTTGTGGTGTACATTGTTCACAGAGTGTTTAAACGACCGACTGAGTCAAATCACGGTGTATTGACTGAGCTATTGATTCACTTGAGTCCATAATGTGGGAACACCGTGGCATGGAGCTAGCTTGGCTGTGTCACTGGTGCTACCAGAAAACTTGACTTGGATGCAGGTCTAGGAACACAGACACAGAAGACCAGCATTAGGCTTCCTGCAATCGACTGGACTCTGAAGGTCTCACATTCAGTCCCTGTGAACAAAATTCATGTGGCTGTTTTTGTTAAAAGGAATTGAAGTTTCTATCAAAGATATTTTAAGCTGCAGTGAACTTGGAGATATTGAGTAAACAAAATTGAGTAATCGTTCCTACAGGTTACCAGATTCCATAATTCAGCTGAATTACGAGTTTGAGCACAGAATGAGTGGTGATTAAGGATAATCGTGTGAATTCAACTCAACTCTCCGTACCGACTAACCGGTCACCGCAACTTTGCGCCCGTCAGAACCTGGTGAGAAACATTTATGGTTTGTTTCCCATCACTAACAAGCAGAATTGTATTACTAACATCCATTAGCAGTTTGCGCGTTTTGTACGATGGTTGTAGTGAAGAACATATGTCATTAAAGGAGTCATTTTTATCGACGAGAACGTAAATTTGTTGGTTCAGTGATCGCTCAGCCGAAATGAACATAGATCCGATTTACGAGATGAAATTATGCTTACGACAGCTTCAGTCCCAGACACAGTTACATAATTTCATTAGTAAGTAGCAGAGGTTCACGTATCACGATGCCTCTGCAATTCTAGGATATATAGACGATACATAGACTCGAATTGAGAAGCTATTGAGATTTTTCTGATCTAGTGTAGCAAGTATTATGAAATTATTCAAGAAGTGTCACAGTTTAGCATCTCAGGTTTCAAAGAACTTTTTAGAAGCCGCCATGTCGGTGTTGATTTAGTATTCCATCAGTCTATTTAATTTTGCATTGCATTTATCAATCCGTAAATACTACTACTAAACTATAGAGTTGAATTAAATTTCCTATTACTCCCTTGCAGCCAAATGCTATCACAGTCATAAACATCATGAAAAAGTGCTTCTACGATCGTGTTTCACGTGAATACCGTACAGGATGTTAAAAGTAAAACCGAATTAATAATATGCTCAATTTACTTAGTGAAAAATAGGAACATAAAATTTGCATTAGAGATTAAGTGCAAATAACTTTAGCTTTTAGAATTTCACGTGCTCAGTTTACAATCATGTAATTCTATAAACTGACTGTTCCTAGCTCTCATGATGCACATATTTTGATTGTTTGGATTTATTGTTGATTAAAACTGACATCTGTACAACTTCCCACTGGCATACGTATATGGTACACAAGAGCTGACTCATCCAGACGTTGCTTTTCTATCTCAATAATTTTCAGGAATCAGCAAAAGTAACAGCGGAATTTGAAAGGGACGGACATTTCTAGTTTTGTTTCTCTTAGCTCATGTTAACAAAGATACAATTATAAATTCCGAGGGAAAAGCATAGCCGACTTTCTTGGATCCCTGAAGAATGACACTGCTTGAGTGTGACGAGACTCAATCTTGCCTGGTTGCAGAAGATCGGACGCTCCATAAATTGCCGCATATGAGCTAATGATCGGTGGCGAGCTGTGGTGTCGGGCGGTGAAGTAGAGCGGCTTGGAGGGCAGGAAAGCTCGACCGAGAAAGCCTTTCATGATGACTTCGCTGCACCGAACCTTGCGTAACTGTTGAGGAGGCCAGGTTGCGCAGCCAATATTAGGTGCATGAACTCAGCGTTTTCTTTAAAGTGGCAAAAGACAGAACAAGTTTCTTGTAGGCAACCGCAGAGCATTTAGATTAGTATACTTCCGTATTTATACCAGTGATTGACGCTTACAAATGTTTTGAGATACAATTGCGCCAAGTTGGATAGTGAAAGAGAGACGATGATTTACGATGCTGATGACTTATTAAGCATCACTCAATAAATTTGAATTTGAAAAAAATTCAGTAGCTTCAGTACGGAAAAGTTAAGTGAAACATAAAGATTGCAACGCTATCTTATTGGATGTAATAGTTGAGTATTATTTGAATCGTACTCAGTATCAAATTAAGATCATATCAGCATTTTCAGAGAATCAAAATTAAAAGTTATCTTTACGTTGAAAAACTGAGAGGAAAATTTATGATGCGCTGAATATTCTTACGTGCTGAAAGCATGTGTCTTCTGTACGACACTTGGGAAATTATCAGCTTTCCAGCGTAGATCATTCAAATAATTTTGTTGGTCCAATTACTCTACGTCGTCTATGATGGATGAGGCTACCGCGAATTAAAATTCGGAAAGACCCGAAAAAGGCTCGAAACGTTAGTTTGAACTAAATATGTAGAATTTCCTTCTCATAATAATAATTTACCAATTGTTACCATGGGTTGTGCTTGTAAATCTTTACCTGTGCCAAGCCTTTTTTACCATAAAATAAATGAATGATAAGGAATTTTTCTTGATTTTAATGTGAACTCAGCAAATATAAAATCAACTTCTATTTGCTTGTCACAAAATCTTTTCATTTGGATTTGAAAAGTTTTTTATCGTTGAACGCTTGAGACAGAAATAATTAGACATTCGTTACAAATTTGAACGCAGAATCTAACTCTCATTGTCTTGCGATAACATCTCTTCAAAAAGCTGCTGGCGTAACTGGACGATCTAATCCTCTTTTCAGACCACCATGAGCTGTTGAAGGCTGAAAGTTGCCAGTTTCAAAAGCTGTTTCTTTGTCGTAAGAAAGTGAACATCATTTTTCTTTCCTTTGAATTCAAACTCATTCATTGCCATCAATAGGGAAATATTATACATTAATGCAAGGTAACTGAGTGCATTTATATTTTCATTGAAGCTAAATGGACAAATTTAGCCCACTGAACAAAAGTCTTACATGGGAACTAGATAGAATTCTGGCTGCAGTAAATACTTGGTTTGAGTGCTCTCTTTTAAGAGATTCATTTAAATACAGCCATACTTCATTTAGAGAGTCAGTCATTCAGTATTCCATGATTCGAATATTAAATCTGAAAAATAGTATTTACATTAAGGGAATATTTGGCTACCGCAATGGCGGCTGCCACGTAAGCTTCAATAGATTTGAGTCAACTAACCCACTGACATATGACTCTAGTGATCGTTGTAGCGGCGAATCCAAATTGAAAATATGTAGTAAAACTTTGGAGTCATCAGGTATAAATTTCAGCTTAAAACAGATCAAACACTATTTCATACATGAGTTCTTGAATAAAATCCTCCGATTAGCTGATGCTTGACGTACAATAATTTCGAAGTAGTTTAGAGCTAAATCGTGCAGAACTTTCAGTATCTTTCCCGTAACTAAAAAATGAATTACTACAGAAGGCCAGGAAATTACCCTTGCATCACAAGATCCTTACTCCCAGGAAAATGTGCAGTACACAAGCGCCATTCTTGCAGTTCTCAAGTTGCTGCTGGGAGCATTGCGTCAAGAGTTGCAACGTCGCAGTGACTTGGCGCATAAGTTCGTGAGATTCACCTTTATCTTGCAAATGTTTTGCTTAGGGCTGAACTATGCAGTTGAAACACAGATAATTGTACAACAGCAGAAGATTTACTGAACATCAAGCGCTCAGTAAACGGTGAAATTAATTGGTTTGCTTGTGTTATTTGCTTTCTCACAGCAATTATAGACCTCAACTATCATCGCAACTCTCATTCTATCAAACTGAAACCTGCATCAACAAAAATAGTGGCATATTAGAGGTATTAAAATTCATCAAGCAGAATTATTTGAAGACACTATTGTAAGTTGAGATACGAGAAGGTATTGAATTACTCGAATTACAAGACGTCCTCAAAATTTGGTAAGCTCACCCCATCTTTGAGAAGGAGTTTTACAGAAAATACTTCCGAGTTCTCTCGCTCTTGAGGTTATAAGGCTATGATTCAGCACCAGCTCTAGACTTCTATATTTATACCATATACCCATAGAGCAACACATGGTCCATCACGCAAGCCTTGCACCAACCCACGCTAGGCAATACCACAGCTTCTTACAGGCTCCACTATACGGTTGATCTCCTAGAGGACCAAACGAACAACAAATTTTTGTACAGTTCCAATCATCAAGAGCAGAGGTTCTCAACCAGGAATAAATTTACTAGGGCCTAGGGCTAAATTTACCCTTGGTTGAGAACCTCTGATCTAGAGAGAAGATGCAACGCTATAAGATGCAATAATTGAAGTCTTCAGTTGTTATAATCACAGAATGTAAGCAGTTTTTATAAAATATATGCCATAGTAGAATAAAATTTTAGCTAAGCATGTAAATATTAGTGACTAAATGGAAACAGATTTAAACAATTTTCTCCCCTTTTAACTTTTTTTTTAAATATTCTGAGTACAGCATAAGGTAGTTTCTCATTCATGGGAAGTCATGAGTAGTTGAAATGGAATGGAAGTGAAATAAATTTTCTAAATTTGAACCAACATATGTTAAACGAGAAGGGAGTGTTTAGTAAATTTAAGGATAGATGAGAAAAACTAATTTTTCAAAAATCAAAGTCATCATAATTTTGATCCCAATCTGTTTTTCGTGTTGGAGACGAGATTTCCCTCGTAAAAATTATGGTCCATGCATTCAAATGAGTCGCAGCTCGCCGACGACGTGTCACCCTGAAATTGCGTTGTCAGTGAACTTAGAAATTTGTGATGTTCTACCAACACGCGTCTAACGTCATGTATGTTAAGGTTTTTGTATGTGCAATTGCAAAAATCAGTTTGACGTTGCAGTGTTAAGAACGGCTTCAATTCTTATGTTGCCAACACGCCCACGGAACAAACCATGAATGCTATGAACGTTGTAACTATATAGAAATAGATAGAATGAGGCGATAGGAACGAGCGTTTTGGCCCATTCTTAGGTTGGTACTCGCGACCCATGCCATAATTCTAGCCGCCAATGGTCAAGCACAACAGACCACGGCGGCAGTGAGCCTCGAACCCGGGTCATTTCGTATCACAAGCGGGTTCGCTCACCAGTCGACCAAGCTGGTGGTGAATGTTAACAAAAATTAACAAACAACGTTTAAAACATTTCATGCTTGAATTAGTACATTTATAAGAATAAGCCCAGAACGAAGCATGACTGTGAAATTAATACAAATTTTCTCCTTATTTCTCAGTACTCCATGTCTTATATTAGGCTATTATGCTCGAATGGTTGCAATTTTACCCCTACTATGAAACTCTTCATGTTTCAACTAAATCACAACTATTTTTATGTAATGACTCGAATACATCTTTTAGTGATTTTGTAAGGAGTTTACTGATAAATTCTCTTATATTAGCCTGTAAAACAACGACAGACGGAGCTTTACAATTCTTAGAGTCGCTGTTATCGAAGTGAACTTTTGACATTCGCGCTGAAATGTTGGTTATGACGCCCACGAAATGGTTATTATTGTCTTGGATATTACGCCCAAATCGTGTTTTGAGTTCACAGGTCGCTATAATCCATCAGTTTGTATGGAAGACTGAAGTAAGAGCACACAAAGGTTGTGCTTGCTGCTCAAAATATTAGGGGTAAAATAATGCAATTCTTTCCATGCAAGTGAGAGTTTGCACACACGATTAACTTCACGTACTTCTGAAATTATTTCAAAATTTAGTCCCTATATGCTTATTGCGCCAGTTTACAAATATGGACATTCAGTCGATTTTCTTTCAAAACCTTAAACGATAATTTCTAACACAAAATTCCACTTTACCCTACAGTTAAATCTGGAAATAAGGAATATTAATTCGTTGCATGGAGAGTCAATTTCCTCGCTTTCATGGTTTCAGAAAATTGAAACATCAGGCATGATTGACAAGCAACAGGGTGTAGATAAATTTTAATTTCTTAACAGCACACACGACTGAAAATAATTTGGGACGGAGTTCATGTGTTATCTTAGCGTCCAGAATATTCTAAGAACTAATCGAATGAAAATTTTATTTCATTTAGAATTTACGCTGAAAGTAGAGAGGATAGGGCTGGGAAGACCTTAGTTCTCTAAGCTGGAAAATACTTCAAGAATATTCATGTGAAATCTAATTAAAGTAAATAACCAACAATTATTTTGCAGAGGTGAAAACCTAATTTTACAGAAACTACTTGTCTTAGCTTACCAAATTGGTTGCTTTTGGTCATATCCTGGTGAACTAGCCAATAAAATTCACTGGCAACGTCCATAGTGAAGCATTTTGAAAAACCATGGGAAAATCAGCGCACTTAAACATAAAGCGAACATCTTCCATGAATGTGAGAACGTTTGAATCGTCAAGCAAGTAGAGTTTCCTTGATATTAACTAATTTTCAGTCTGTTTTCCCAAGTGTTGCTCGTGTATTTTAATTCCAATTGCCCACTAACTTCTACGAAAACCAGTCGTTTGAGACCGCAGACTGCACTGCTAAGCCACGTAACCGTAATTTAATTGCGTATTAACCGATTTTATTAAACGTATTAACCGAGGGACCTTTATAAGGAGAACGGCTAGTGAAAGCAGTGTCTCCTCTCGCCGTGTGGCCGGCGTTATACCTCGAGTAATTTGATGAATACATGTTGAGTACAACAGTTGATAAAACAACGAGAAACACTGATTTCTCTTACAATACATTCATGCTTCTCAAAAACACAGAGAGAGACAGTTATTGTTTCCAGCGCGTACACTCGTAAAGTTTTATTAGATGGACAGACTTTTCACAAAGTGTTGTTGGCGCTCACCGTGATAACCCAACAATAATATTACAAATATTTAAGAATAATAGCACAAAGTCAAAGTAGCAACAGTAAAAATGAAAGAACTGCTCCATGCCACAGGCAATGACAGTTTGTATGCCGTAGTTATTAAGAAATTGTGTACACGACTAACTTTTTGCCTCTATAAACGTACTCGAATTCCTTTATACGTTCATGGAGCTTAGGTGTAAAGTCAGGAAGCCGAGCAGAAGACTAAGCGAGCTTTAGGAAAGCACCACCGTAAAAAAATATGAGGTGGAGTTTATGAATGTCAAATGATTGATGTAGTTCTATCACTCGGGGAAAGTACGACTTCTGAGAGATGGACCGCTCAGTGAAATGGAGGACTGACTGGCATGTTTTGGAATATTACAGTAGAAATTAAGTGCTACAATATGTACGTTGACAGTCTCATAGATAGAAAGACTTCGGGAGAACTAAAGTCGCTGACTGAAATCCTAATTCACTTGATATCTGCATTGACCAATCAATTGTCATTTCAGTGTGAGGACCAAATGAGTGTGAAATGAATGAAATCTTGTAGAACTAATTTTCAACCGAGCAGAGTAAATCATAACCATACGGATGCCTGCTCAAGTTCTGGGTTAGCATGTTACAAAGCCGTCGGGGCTCATCATGCATTTATATTCAATACATTTCATGACGTATCTTACTCACAAAGAAATACGCTCACTATTGTGATGAAATATCTTTTTAAAGTTCTCTACGCCATGAATCTTTTAGTTTCTTACAATATCAATGTTTTTCCTACATCAAATTTTCAAATTTTCATATGAATCACCTTCTCAATTTTTGGTCTTAGAAGCCCAACATCGTCGATCATAAAATTTTTCATATAATCAATAATCAAGTGGGTAACATTATCAAAGTTTCAATTCATATCTTCAGTAATCATTTTGCGCATGTCATTAAATTCCTCTATTCCACAGAATAACCTGAAATCCATGTTATAATTTTTCAAAGTTCTGAACCATCAACTTTATAGGACATTTCAATTATCAGCTTTCTATTTCTTTTATTTTAACTTTTCACCTCTGCACATTTCCAGTTCTGATTCTTCACAGAATAATCTCTTCAGTTTACCACATCATCAACTACACTGTTTCTCTCATTGTCAGAGTTCCGATTCTTCCAGTCATCAATTTTTCCATTCCCTTGTTGTTTCAGCAGGCGCCAGAGCGACATCGTTTTCTACCCTCATTCAAACATTATTTCGGATTCTTTCGTTAGTTCAGTAAAAAGACTTAAATACTTCTGCTTCTGGCTGTATTTAAACTGAAGCAGCAAGAAGCAGTTAGATTTATAACCATGGGTGAGAGTTCGTTTTTATTGATGGAAAAGAAAGGCGAACTCATCATAGCATACTAGTGAGATATGGTGGCCTACTCGCTGGTTGTATGTACGTTATTTTCACTTCCCACACCAGAGTAGTAATCTTAAACTGTGAGGAATGTTGCGATGAATGGAACGAAGTGGAATTATGGAATTAGCGAAACTATACTTGATATTATCCAAACAAACTGAATATTGACACACAGGGTATATCAGTAAGTATTCGTCTCATAATAGTAACAGTTTAGTTTAATTTTTCGTATTCAAAGTCGCACAACCTCTCTTTTTGAAAATATTTATTGTTGCTCAATAGAAAGTCGTTAGCAAAACTTACTTTAAATTGCAGTAAGGTACACAGGTTATGAGAACCCCGTCATGCTTCCAGGATTATTTTCAGGGTTTTCAGTATTTGGCGAGCCAGTAAATTGACCTTCGCTATTTATATCCAAGTGCATAAATCCAATTAAAATAATACATATATACAGTGTATACTTAACTAATGATTGTTAACTAACTGAAGAATCATTTATACTGGGAGTAGAAAGACCGCCAGAATATTAAAGAGAAGGGCGGCGTTAACGCATTTGCGGAATTGTCTAGGATGGAACTCCAATTGTGTGCAAATGCAAGAAAGAGAAAGGGGTCAACAACGGTCCAGACTGACCCTGAAGCTCCATCCTATGCGGGATCTGTGTAACTTTATTGGCGTGGTGCTAACAAAACTAAAATTTAAGGTCTTACAATTTAAATTAAATCCTGTACTGGTTGCGATGTCATTTGATTTTGTAAGTTTGTGCGTTGCGTAATTTTCTTTACAAATACTGCGTAATGTTGTTTCCAGAATGTAGAGAAAGGCTGTCACAGAGAATACCAATAATCATGTGCATTATTTAAAAAGATTAGGTTTGTTTAATTATGCATGATAGATATTTATTCTTACTATGAAGTTAATATTTTTTCATGGACACTTATTGCCTTTAGTTTATGTTTTTTTTCTTGTTCAAATTTTACCTTCATTACAGTAATGTTTGGCACTGTCCAACTTAATGTAATATCTGATCCTGAGTAATTTCGAATGTTAAACAGCCCGCGAAAGTTAGTGCATACGCTATAAACAATGCGTGATACTGTCAGCGATCACCACTGTGCTTTCAAACTATTCGTTGCTGGTTGGTTTTGCTCAATTACAAGGTTGCTTTCACGAAAAAAGTGTCAAAAATGTTTGTGTGCTAATGATTTGTTATGATCGTTTTAGAAAAACTTCTTCATACTGCTAGCTTCAGCAAACGAACGACATTTGCATCTCAGGAAAATTCACTTCTGCATGGTCTTGGCAATAGATAGGCCAGAGATGACCAAGATACGCCCTAGCTAGACATCTCTGGTGAAAAGGGAGAGCAGAGACATGCTCTCGCATGCATTAGCATCAACACTGTTCATTCTTTGACAGCTTCAGGACACAATACCAACGATTTAAGCTGCGTTAAAAGAACCTAATCGACTTGATCGTATCAAATACTGTGAAGCAAGTGCTGAGCCTCTGAAAGACGTGTTTGGAGCTGTCAAATATACGACGGACAAACACATGAGCGTCGCCTCTGTACAGCAACGCCTACCATTCTACGCTAAGCTGCATGCTGTGATAAGAGTAGTTATCAGATAAAGAGGTGGTTTTCCTGCTAGATGAAAGTTTTCTCTGGAATGAAATTTCTGTCAGACAAGAGAAATCATCACCATGGGATTTTGTAATGAGTAGTTTTTAACTCTAGAGCATTGAAAGTGACATTCACAGTTCCATCGGCAATAAATATTATTATTAAATGGAAATAAACAGCTATAGTTGAATTTACGCTCCAAGGGTTCTGATTAAAATTCGTATGTAGGGTGTTCAACAATTGCTGATTGCTGACGGGCAAAGTTGCTTATAATGTTCACCTCCAAGGCGATTTTTTGAATCACTTAAATCGCTACTTTTTACAATGCGGCCATAATGTGAACTTTGGAGATGCGAATTTCTTTCAAAAATTCCAGATGAATAAATCTTCGATTTTAGTTCTAGTGATTGAGATACTCAGCATTTCTCCGCAGCACTTGCATTTTTCTACTCATGACGAAGGAGGACAAGAAGACTAAGTTGTTACATATTTCATCAAATCGTTCGGGTGATTCCTACCTGTCCCTGCGAGCCTCTACCTCGAGTCACAACACAGATGGACAGGAACAGTCGCTGGGAGAGTCATCATGAGTTGCACGATGCTGGTGTTAAGAATTACAAACCCAATGTATATGTATTGTATACTTGATTGAAAATAAGGTTTCTTTCTTTCTTTCTTCGCTTCGTTATCCTTTTCCTTTCGTCAATGGCTGAGGCTGAAAGCTATTGAAATGCTGCTTGCGTAATGTGTGTGCAAAATCATGCAAAAGTGGCATTGCGTCACCGCTGTTCTAGACGCTATGATGATGATACATGAGCTAGGTACTTCATTATATGAGTGAATTCGAAGTATTTATTCTATTCCTATCTAGAATATGCATGCGTTACATAAAAGAAAAGTCACCCATGAAAGACGAATTTCTTTATAATATCCATACATGAAAACTAGGTTGCTTTTGGGCCGCACTCAATTATGAAATAACTTACACCCATAAATGAAAAATAATATATTAAACAATATAAGGGCCAACTTTTGCACTCTCTGAGAAACATCTTGATGGTGATACTTATTTGTTTATTTTTCAATGGCAGCCTCAGTCAGGTGGAAATATCATGGTGAAATATTCCTCTCCGGTGGAATTTTTTTCAAGCGAATTAACCTGAAGTTTTACATCTAGCTTAAGAGGTGCATGTGCAATGAAGTATTAATGTAACGTTTCTAGTATTCAAACATAAATTACAATTTAGAAGCATGTAGATTTTTAAGAGGCTTTACGACTTTCGATTAGAATAACCTGACAAAGGCCATACCTTAATTTTCTGTAACCAAATTTCTTCCATTCAGCACAGAAAAGTTCAGTTCTACATAAGAACTATTAACTACACCAGTTGCAAATGCCTCAAAACTATGCTTACTATTCATGCATTAAAACCCAGTACTCGTGTGAGTAATTTAATGCTAGACGCAACTTTCGATTGATGTAACCCTTCATGTGTCATATTCTTTTTCAATAATAGGGTCAGGACTGTAAAGTTTTGTTGGTGGTGGTTGGGTGTATTTTAAAGTTACCAACACTTTACAAAAGTCTTAACTAACTGCCCGTGTGACCCTACTCAAGGAAATAAAGGAACGCGTCAACAAGGAACTCAGCTTGTATTTCCATGAAATTGGCACGAGAAATAGCTTGGAACTTCTTTTGATTCTTGCCAGCCAGTCCAGAGCGTCCAGATGAAAGTTTGGCCAGTTCAGCTTCAAGGTAAGAGTGGCCAGTCTGGGGCTACAGCAACTGTGGCTGGATAGCGGCAGTGGGGCACAGCAAGTGCACAGTCGGTGCACAATAAGTTCCAAAATGAGTTCACCGTGAGTTCACAGTGAAGTTCCAAAGTAGGTTCGATAGGTCAGTGGGTGTCAGACGGTCCCCCAAATTCAGGGAAT
The DNA here is from genome assembly GCA_006783055.1 of Trinorchestia longiramus. Lineage (NCBI taxonomy): Eukaryota > Metazoa > Arthropoda > Malacostraca > Amphipoda > Talitridae > Trinorchestia > Trinorchestia longiramus. The sequence continues at coordinate 98,374 of VCRD01000031.1, forward strand.
TCTTTAACCTAACGTCACATGTTGAAATTCACGAATGGCGTCGCTGGGGAGAGCTACGTCCAGACAATGAGCGTGAGAATGTTGCCAGACTATAGTTTTGATTTTGAAATACTTTCTGGCTAACGCTCTTAATATTAATAATATTATTATAATGTGCACTAAATATGCACGTTTTAATTGTAAAGAGTTCGTAAAAATCACTCGAATTTTAGTCTTATTTTTATTACTAAAAATAAGGTTATTTTAATATTTGTAATTTTATAAGCTTTAAAGGGGTAGCAGGTCATGCTACAGGACCATCTTGTATCGAAGAAGAAAAAACGCTAAGTACTGCAAAATCGAATTCACTATTTACGTATGCAATTGAACTTCATTTGAAAGTTAAAATTTGTTGAAATTTTGAAAAATAAGTTGTTTTAGGTTGTAGAATATTTCACAATTATAATTTTTGGAAGTTATACCATGTTTTACTATAATGATACTAGACCTAACAACAGCTTCCTTCACGTTATATGCTACAACAACGCTACAAAAATAATTAAGTTTGGCATTTACATTTACTTCACAAATGTAGGATTACCAGTTTCTCTCATCGACCAAGAAGTGAAAAATTGTTAAAATTATACCTATGAAATTCAGGAATGCAAACTGGGAATAAAAGAATAACCCTCTGGAATTGTTGCCAAAATATGTTGTTCCCCACTCGTCAATATAATGATGAATTAATTGTTTTACATTTATCATAGGTAAGTTGTCCAAGTAGTTGTACAACATTGCATAACCAGATCAGCTGTTAATAAGTGGCTGTATTTATTTTTGTTTAATAAAATTATTCGATTGATTTAAAAACTACCACTCCTGCTTAAATCTAAGATGATTTCCTTTGAAAAATATCTTACTTATGAAGTAGTAATTTCAAGAACCTGATGCTTTTGCCATCTAAAAGCCTTCTCGATCCTACACGCTTTCGTCTTTGATGACAACGAAAGCGTCATCTGTGGAAACAATCAGCAAAAACAACTCAGCTTCAACGCTAGTGTCCTCTTCCATCGCAATCTTGAACCAATCGTTTAATATAAACTTTTCTGTATGCATTCTTCAGGGGCCTGGGCAACTCAATCCATAATATTTCACAACCTTCATGGAAACTATGCAAGAAGAAGAGCTGAATTTTTTGAAAGTCCACGACTTCGATTTGTGTGGTGCCCCGCTGAGCATGAGGTGAAGAATAGAATAAGGCAATAGAGACGAGCCGTTTGGTCAGTTCTTGGGCTGCTACTTAAGTTCCATGCCGTAGAGAGAGAGGTTCGAGGATCTCGTAACTCACAGTTTTCATAGGCTCTGAATAGTTTCGTCTTGTTCATCGCTATCGTTTTCGCACTTTGTGCTTAAATGTTCAGATATGTATTTTTATGAAATATATTTTGATAATTTGGACTGCACCATTTCTATATTTCAGTTTTCTAATACAACATTTCATATTTCCTTCACTATGTGTAGTTGCCTGGGTAGATATGAGCGATGCTCAGTCAAATGTCCTGAGTAAACGCCAGCTTTTTCTATTTCGAATAAAAACTACATTTTTGGTCCAAATTTATCGTTTCATTTCGATAACATTGTAATTAGCCTTTATTACGATGACAAATTCTTATTTTATTATTTTTTCCAATACTATTGTTCATTCCCATTTAAAAATGACACAACATATTTCACTTATTATATCGGTGCAAAAAAGTGAACAAAATCACTGCGAATACTCTGAATACATATTTTTATAATTTAGGTATTTACGAATCTTTTACATACAGCCAAACGTTATAGACTGCATGACCTTATGAATTAAATAAATTATTTCCAATAAAAAAATTTTTAGCTGTATCTTTTGACGCATTAACAACTTTTTCAGAACGTGTGTGGAAATCAAATCATTGAAGAAAAACTGGGTCAAAATAATGAATTTCCTCTCACTTTATCAGCGACGTCGTGCGCAGTTGACGGCCGTGGCTGTAACCCTCTGCCACGCAACATCTTTAATCCTAAGATGACGCAATATGATGCAGTGATATATATTGCATTCTGTTAAGAAAATCAAGACAAATCATTGAAATATATACGATAATTTAAACGAGTAAAATGACATTACACAAGTCATTTCACCCATTTTCCATCTTATCCAACTCTGCTCATAAAAATATAGTATCCTCGATCGCAACAGTCAGTGCAAATAAGTTAATCTTTAGGAGATTCGTTATTGTGCCACGTAATGGCAGTGAGGGAAAGAAGTCATGCAATGAGGATGGAGGTAAACTTGCGTAACAGATTACACAGTTGCTCAATATTTTTTGACATACTTTCTCACAAGAAATACAAAATTCTGTGTCGCATTTTTATCATCGCGATCAGCGTAAGATACTGTGTTTGGACACCACAGTTCAGTACTCTTCAAGCGAGCAACTGAAAAGCGAGCTTAGAAACAAGATAAGAACACTCCAAGCTTGGATTGATGTTAACGGAGGTCACTTTCATTATTTTTTAGAAATTTTACTAAAGTAAATTTTCCTCGTGCATTCTATATTGAAACATGTATGCTAACAAAAATATTAATTCACAGTTACTTTCTAAATATCCTGTAGATTAATGTTTGTATACTCTGTCCCACTTATCTTTTTCTGAAACACGAGTCTTGAATCTATGTATAAAATTCAAAGTTAAGTTACTATTTTCCAGAACATCATGAATTTGTATTACACTACTTGAAGACTGTTTTAAGAACCTAAACAAATTAAACATAATTTGAAACCATTCAGGTATAACAACATAAGAGATGATTTTTTAATATGCTACAGCACGCATATAATTGAATATATCTGGTATTGGGTACGTAAAAGAAATTTGACATTCGGAGCATCTCTTGGAAGTAAATGAGAAACAGTTTCATCAAGTCTAACATTCTGGCTTTTCGAAACTGTTATTTAGTTCATTGGCGCTGAATTCTGGCTTGCGACGAACTCTGGACTCGACTGTCCTAAACTGATTAAGTTGAAGACTATTTTACCATTTGTCAAGTGCTTTCGTCACCTTGTTGAAAAAGTTGTTCAGGAACATGTGACCGTAACGAAGGTGTCGACTGCTGAGTCTCACTCTGTGGGCTGATTTCTTTTTGTGAACATCAATGTTTTCAGGTTCCCAAATGTCTTGTAAAAATAGCAATTACCATAGCTCAGTTTTTCGTAAGTCAAATTAACTAACATTCGCTGGATAAGTGATGAAATTTTTGAGTTTCGTTTTTTATTCTTTTCGTATCAACTCACTGACGCGAGTGGCCTAAATTGTGTATTCTACCCTTCACTATATCCGTATGAAATTGAATACTTCAGAAAAAATTCAGCAGCAATTATTGTCAGTTGAACTCGGAGGTGGCTCAATGATGTATTTTTAACCAGTAAATTTTAAAGCAGCTTTACTCTGATTAGCGTTCGACAGAAATAGTAAATTATTTTGCTTCTCATCGTCAGCTGATGAGGAAACATTGGAAATGTTTTTTTTACTGCCATCCAAACGTTTTTGGGTGTAAGTACGAGGAGAACTGACTACGATTATTCGTTGTTCCGGAGGAACAAAACTGACTCCTTGATTTCTAAGTAGGCCTTCGGTGTTCAATGTTGCGTGTATTGCCTCTGTCTTGCATGTATTGCCTCTGTCTTGCGTGTATTGCCTCTGTCTTGCGTGTATTGCCTCTGTCTTGTATGTATTGCCTCTGTCTCGAGGCCACACATGAAGATACTGGAAATATTCGCGTCAGTAAACATGACCATTGTTTTCAAATGAAAGTATTTGCATGTGTACTAAAATGTATCTATAATGAATGAATACTGACACTGTAGCAGAGTAACATAATTAATTGGACATTTATAATTCACTTTGGAAGCAGTCTCTGCTAACGACGTATGAAAAATTAATCTTCCTGTGAACATTCAAAGCGAAAAACTTCACCCTTTTGATCCGTGTATTTAATTTCGAACATACGTTCAAAGTGAGCACCTAGCACTTTCAAATTTATTGAGTTAGAAAGTATAAAGAGTACCCTTAATATTTAATCACTGTTTTTATTCGCTGACACATTGCAATTTTGATAAGGGTTTGTAGATCGATCGTTTAAGACAAGATATGAATTCCAGGGCATGTGAACTAGAAAATATGCATTACGAGTATGTTCAGTGATATTTAGGAATTACACGGATATTTTTCCTGCTTATGTATACACTTTATGTAAATATCAGTCTCAGACGTACAAGTTGCTCTTCTCGTACAGATAGAGAAAAAGTTAATTTTTATTGAGTGAATTTGCATAGGAATTTCTTGAAGTTGCTTCAAATTATCTTGAGATGAGCAGAAACTTATCAACTCATCAACTGAAGCAAGACGTGTAAGTCTTACCGTGGTTCATCGATTGCAAGGGATAAAATAGAAAAAGATAATCGTAATAACAATTTTATTAAAAAATAGTTTGTAGTTGTGATGAAATGCTAGTCGATCGGATTGCGCCTCATCTGAAAAAAAAACATAGACTTGAGAACAGTGCGTGCGATGAACAAACATCAAAGTCTGCGCTGTAACATAAGGTTTTCCAATATAAAACGTCGATATCGGAAGATTTTCCTCAAGCTGCCTATATGAATAATACCGCATGAGGAAATGTTCCACACAGCAGAGTTTTATAACGTTTTCAAGTTCCATGGATATAAAAATCTGTAGGAACTATACACGGGACGTTATCTTATGTTGCACTTCACTATCCTTTCTCCAGTTTGGTTTGTCTATCTGCTACGTAAACGTGTCTACCAAGCTCTAAGCGTCCCTCGCCTTCAAAAGATCATCTCAGGAACGAGAATTTTGACTGAAATAATGTCACTCAAATAGAAGATCCCACAAAAATGTCAATAAATGCTAATTTATTGAGACTGCATGACTTGCTTAACCAGAATTCATTCAATGAATTGGAGTGTGTTTCATTACAAATTTGATATTAAATCACAATAAATGCAGATAATTCTTTACTATAACTTTTTATTTCCACTTTATCATCGACAGCACATGTCAGTATTTTTGCATGAACTGACTCTTACAACTATAAGTCCAGATTCAAATAATTTTAGAACTTACTTGTTGAATTACCAATAGCCGCCTCCACCGCCGTATCCACCGCCTCCGCCTCCAAAACCTCCTCCTTTCTTTCCTCCGAAGCCACCTTTTTTGAATCCTCCTCCTTTTTTGCCACCGCCTCCGAAACCACCTTGCACTTTCTTGATCCTAACCAAGAGGATTTTTCCTCCTCCTCCACTTCCTCCACCATAACCAATTCCTCCGCCACCATATCCTCCACCACCTCCACCATATCCTCCTCCACCTCCACCATGATGCCCCCCGCCAAATCCACCAAAGCCGCCACCATATCCACCTCCTCCTCCACCATGAAGGATACCTCCTCCTCCAATGTATCCCCCACCTCCTCCATGATGTCCACCACCTCCTCCAAATCCTCCCCCACCATATCCTCCACCTCCACCACCGTGATGTCCACCTCCACCAAATCCTCCACCACCACCATACCCTCCACCTCCTCCATGATGTCCGCCTCCACCCAATCCTCCACCACCGCCATATCCTCCACCTCCTCCATGATGTCCG
>VCRD01000031.1:104407-157454 GCA_006783055.1 Trinorchestia longiramus
AATCCTCCACCAAATCCTCCATGTCCTCCGCCACCACCGTAACCTCCACCTCCAAATCCTCCTCCACCATGCCCTCCAAAACCTTTTCCTCCTCCTCCTCCAAAATGACCTCCTCCACCCCCAAAATGACCTCCTCCACCTCCACCTTTAACATCAGGATCGGCCAGGGCGAGGGCGACAATCACTAGCAGGAAAATCTGCAGAAGAAAATAAAAAGAGAAAATTAGGAAACTCTTCAACGCTGTGAGAATTTTGGGCACAAAAGTCAACCAGTCAGCATGCCAGCAAGCAGATCTTAAATATCAATGTCAACTATTAACGAACTTATGCCATGACATTCAAAGTCAACTAGTCAGCATGTCAGCAAGCAAATCTTAAATATCAGTGTCACCATTAACGGACTTATGTCATGAAATTAAAGAACTGATGTCTCGAAATGATTCTGATTTAGTCAAAATAATGTTTACAAAGCTTGAATATGGTGCATTTTTATCTGAATGATCCTTATCTATTTATAGGGTGTTTGCAAGTTGTAAGCATGTGGTAGATGATTTTATGACAATTATAAATGGTCTTTGTTTCATATAATGCGACCGAGATTTTATATATAATTATCTATCTTTCAGTGAAAATAAAATTTTTGTTCAAATTTTCAAAAGTTATAAAATAAAAACAACATCAATAGAAAATTTCAGCGAATATCAACGCAAATATGAGTAATAAATGAAGTAATGATACTTAAAATTTATCGTTCAAAGAATCTGACAGTGAAATTTATTCATGTTCTTCTGTGGACTTTCTCCAGCCATGCAAACAAAATATCACCGCGCAAATGTACACAAGTTAGAGCCGAGTTATTGTAATTTTGATTTTATTTGTTTTTTAATAATAAAGTAAATTAATTAATTGATTTCTAACAAACAGAGACGAAAATGAAAGACTAATTAAATGACGATGCTTCATTCCGTTGTTTCGTTGCACGCTTGGTTTCCTGTTCAGGGCACTGGGTTTTCTGACGTATTTTGCCTGATTATTCTGGGTTTGGCTAAGTTTGGGTGTTCTAAATTATGGAATTCACTGATTCTGCGCCAATTTCAAAATAAATGTTATATATAGGGTTAAATTCAAAATGGAAGAGCTTAAAATCATTTTTCATAGTTATTAGGTACGGTATTTCAATGTGCTTATAGTTTTTCAGAGGAGAAACTCATTAATTCGTCACCTAACAACAAATTGATGCTGCATATATCACCCAGTATACATATACATAACGTAGAGGTAATAAAGGGTTAAAAAAATTGTTTTATAAACATCATACAGTTGCATGCAACAATTACTTGATAAACAATCCTACAATTCAACCCCTCGTGAACATGTTTGCTCTTTCATGACCCTAATTTACCGAAACGATTAGAATAGAATAGAATGAGGCTATAAGAACGAACCTTCTGGCCCATTCTTGGGTCGGATAATTACTTCGATAATTATTCGGTTGTATACCCAAGTCCCATGCCGTATTTCTAGCCGCGTCAACCATGTCGGCAGCGGGATTCGAACCCGGGTCTTTTCGCTCGCAAGCAGATTCGCTCACCAGTCGACCAAGCTGGTGGTTTTATTTAGGATTAGTGTATAGTGTTGCCAAACAACATAATCAGGGGATGTTCTGAAAATTTTAATCGTTTAAAAACAGTAAACATTTCTGTTCAATCGGTATTATCTTGCGTCCGCTTTTTATATTAAGGTACAAGTCGAAAATATTTGAAAGTGTTCTCTAGACACTGAAATCAAACTAGAATGCTGGCAAACTTTTAAAACTTGTTTACATAATAATAAGCATAAATATTTTGAAGACCAAGTGTGTACTTAAGTTAACATTTGATGTAGATGTTTTTTAGAAACTGAGTGCATTTGAAGATTCCTTTCAGTACTGAAATCATAGAGAGAATGAATACCGACTCTGAGATCTGTTCTAACGGCTGTAGAACAAAGAATAAGGATGACACAATCAAATCATGAAACATTATGTAAATTCCCACTTGAGCTAAATTCAAAGCTTGATCTCAAACCGAAACTGGATTCAGGTGCATCGAAGTTTCGACGAATCTTCGAGTGTACATAAGTATTTGTCCACGGTTGCTCATGTGGGATTATTTCCGCATAAATTTTCCTACGATTTGGATTTCCCTAAAGAATGTACAACAGATTATTTTCCGCAATGTGATGACTTCGGGCACAACACTTTCAACTGAACTAAAATTAGTTACTCATATTGATGGTCGTTGTAGTTAAGTGACCAGTTGTCGACAATATCTCATCACTTGATTACGATTTAAGAAGCCAGCATGATTTGCAGGTGTCCAGCGAAGTAAACGCAATTATGACGTAAGTAAAATGACGTAACAATTTACTATCATCACAATTAATTTCATGCGAAATAACCCTCGACGCCAAGAAGGCAGACATCCCACCAACCTCGACGGTCCAGAACATCTTCACCGGAGGTGAAAGTGAAATAAGGCAAGGCTGGTAAAAAATTGCCAACGCCTTGGTTCCCCAAAGTAAAAAGTTGCTGCTCCGGTTCCTTGAGATGGTCTTTACCGCGGCAGAAGACCATGGTACGAGACTATGCCCATTGAAGCCACTTAAAGTGACACACATAAAAAAAGTACGAGTATCTGCACTGACATTGCGTCCCGTTGCGTCATTGTGCTGTGATCCGCAGTCGCACATCCAGTACAACCGACCGTAAGCACATGTCCCTTTTCAATTAAAGAATAATACGTGTTTATCGAGTCATGTTTTCATTCACGGGAGTACAAGTTTTTTTGTCCGCTTATAAATGAATTGTTTTTAAAGGCACGTAATTTAATATACACATCCGTATCATTAAATATTTTGGTATTATTCTGATAAATAAACGAAAGTAGTCATCACCACATATATCTGTATAACTTTGGAATGAACATAGTCTGGGCCACACTCAAGAATAGGGCAAACTTAAGTTCAGGCAAGTAGAGACAAAACAAGTTTTGGAGTACAGTTGTGATGCGTGGTTTTCTATTTAGCAGTAAAAGTTTTGTTAACTAGAAAAAACAAAAAAATTTCACTTGAGATCTCTAATATTTGAGAGCTTGTTCTATGTTTTGTGCATACGTTCAAATTGGTCAACTCGATAGACCGCTAGGAAAGAGTTATGGTATAAAAATCTTGACAATTCGGTCCACATAATCGCACACACTTTTTGTGACTTTCTTTCACTTTTGAGGTGACTAGAGAAATCTGTTTTTTGATTAGCGAGTCACAAGCGTTGTCGACTCGTCTGCTACTAAAATACGTTAGCTAAACTATTCTCAACTAAACAAATGGATGGTCATTCCAGTATTCTGGGCTTTAAATATGGTAATTTTTTATCAATAGTTCAGGTGTACGTAATTTAAATTATGAGTTTAAATACCTAAAGTAAAGAGTTTAAACATTTAAATGCTCAACAAATCGAAGGCGAAAGATATCACATCACTGTATGTTTTCAATTTGTCGCTAGTACTCGGTTATTTGGACGGAAATAATGATTTCCAACGCTGGGATGCACATCAGCTTATGAGCAGGTTGACAACTGATGCTACGGTTAGCATACAGTTCAAAGATACTCCAAGTTTATAAACTTATTGATGTACTTTTCTTTCTAGTTTTTGTCGTCAATTATTCACGAACGTAGGAAATGCCTGAAAAAGTATGGACAAGAAATAAACTGCCGCTATCAAGCTCTCAACATACGGTTTGATTTTAATAATTATTTTCACGCAATTTACTTCAAACTTTTTCCAAATATTTCTGCACTGTTTTCCAATTGTATGGTGGTAAATCAACTGACTGAACTTTAATCCTAAAAAGGTTACATTATATAACAATGTTTTTGAGAACCTAGAAGTTGTCAGCGTACAATTTAACTTTCAATTTGACTTACTTTAGTTGTGCGTACCTCCCAAGGACGCAGAAAACACTATTTCTTTTCATGTGATATTGAGGTATACTAATACTCATACTCAACTGTACTATGTAATTCAATCGCTCAAGCGATTAAATTTTGAAATAAATTTACAGGTTTCACTGAGGCGCTAACCTAACACAATATGCACTGCTCATTTCACTTCAAATCACAACATCGCAAGCAATTTTCGCAGCATGTCTTATCTAATCTTCATCATGAATTCTGTGCACGCGCACCGTCTGTTACACGATTAGAAACACTCAGCACGTTCGCTGTTTCACAGAAGAAGGACGAGAACGTCCATGACTGCACACCGCCGGCCAGCTGCCACCACTTACCGTTCTGGCCGCCATGTCGGCAGGTCGAGTTGCGTCTAACACAATGATCGAACACAGCCACATCCCATCTTATATGAAGCCAAGCTTGCTGCACCGCTGCAGCGAGTCAGCATCTTCCGAGGGAAGGTTCCGTCTGTGATTGCGACAGAGTCCACCACGTCCACTTTTGAAAGTGTGGCCTAATTTTATTACCAGATACTGTAATGTGAATGAATTACTAGAAGATAAAGTTAACAAATTGTATGTCAGCCTATATCATGTCCACAGGCATTTTGTTTTCACTATGTTTTATGTTTTCACTTTGATTTTCTAGTGTTTTATGTAACGGGTCTACATCCAGTTGGAGAAAACGATAAAGAACGCCGTAAGTGTAAAATATGGATTGTGGTTATTCTACAGAGAAGATCTCCATTGTTCGTAGAAGACTGATGGTGTTAACTTAAGGGACAATCTGCAGATCTGTCATCTCAGATTTTGTCAAGGTAACGGATCTTGCTGAAAAATTTGGGGACGTCTGGGATGCTATATCCCACGGTACGGAAATGACCACGATATGGAAAAATTAAATTGATTTAGGATTTTGGGTATATAAAATTGTTAATTAAATACGGGTGTATGAAACTACGAAACAGTTATTCAAATAGAACTGAAGATAGAGGTGAGCCCTAAAATTCCAGATGAACCGTTATTTCTACAACTTAAATGCGTACCAACAAAAAGAAAAGCCATGTATAATTTGTTCGCAGACATCGTAGGACGTACTTTTATTATTTAAATAACTAAATTCTTAATTGGAAAGATCAAATTTCTGATGAAATTCTGAGTGTCCATTGAGCAGGCTTATCGTCACGAGAGCATTGCTTACTGAGCGATTATTGGCTGGATGAGAGGAGCCTATTTATATTATAGTGCACTTCTCTAGGTGAGGCACTGTTCGAACAGATAGTTAACAATACATAAAATGATATGAATGATTTAATCCTTTAGGATTCAAAATTTAATTTATAATTTCTAGGACTGGATTTGAACCTTGATGTTGACTTCCAGGCTTATAGGTAAGATATAGGGATGAGACCACCTAATGGGCACTGTATGGCAAAGTAGGCAAGATTTTTACAAATGAATTTGTATGGAGAACGCTTTTCAATCAATTATCAAATTATTGAATATAATAATAAGACTTCAAATCATTGAACGCGAAAGTTTTCAACATACACAGCCAATAGCAAGAGAGAAGAATTTAGAACCACCACTTTAAATACAATGAATTATAATCCTGAATGCACAAGTTGCTGTTGCTCTTCTGATACTTTTCAACATGTGACAATTATGTTCATTGCTGAACATTGCGTGGTTTGACTTTAGCTGAACTTCAAACTACTACAGGTTTTCGAAAATGCTGTAATCACCATTTATTGATGCTAACAAGTTTCATGCCTGCTACCGGACTCCTGATGCTGTAAGTCAACTGAGCTCCCCACAATACCTAGTCACCGATTATCTTTCCCCATTGATGCTTTTATTCCTACACAGTGACACCAGGAAAAATATATAACCAAATGCAAGCTTAGACTGATACACTGATTGTAGCGCAGCTGATGATGACACATATTGATCATCATTGCATGCTTTTGCGTTTGTGCATTTTAACATGGAGTTCTTCAGCAAGAGGAGGAAATCACCAATGCGAAAATTGTCAAGTTGTTTCCAATTTTTTTCGTAAAAACCCTGTTTTTTAGATTTCTCATTCAATGATGCAACTATATTATATCTTTCTACTTAGAGCAATAAAAATATTTTTGCAACTCAGTCCTTAATATTTCACCTGAAAAATACAGTAAAACTTGAACCCTTAAATCCCTAGCGTGGCATCTCCTTCGGCTCTGCATGGCCGCACCTCCGCTTGGTTTCTCCTGTTTGCTGCGTCCACAACGCCTTTTGTTCGGCGTCTTATTCCTCTCTACTGTACGCGGTTTGAATCCATTTGACTAAATTTTTATATATAGTTTCACGATATTTTCTCAACATTTGCCCACTTGTCTTCTTATTAGCAGGAACTTAATGAATCTGAAGCATGCAATCAATAAGCCGTCACTCTCGTCATAAACACTGTCTTCCTAGATTAATGCTTTTAGTTTTTCCAGTTCAGTATCATTTTACGCTGCCACGTAAAATGCAAAAAAGTTATCTAATAACGCACCTTATTGAATTCAAAAATACTTCCCGAGCTACATACCCCGTAGAATTGAAGAGATAATATTTGTTCTCTCGAGACAGTGGCGGCTGCTGGCAGTGAAAGAAGTGTAAGTGTCGCAAGCACACACCGCAGCAGCTGTCGGACGCTCTTTACTTTTTCCTATTTCCACTGGTCGACGCAGCCAGGATTGTGAACCTGCTTTCTCTCTATGTGAAACAGCTCCCAGGGATCAGAATATTCTCAACAACTCATTATCCTCATGGAAGAGATTCTTATTATCTTCCTTATTTTTGTGTGCTTGAAAGTGTGGAGTGTATAATGTTTTTCTGCATTATATTTACTCTTCTAGATTTTTATCGAGTTTGCCAACTACCATACTATTTCAGGTTGAAAAATAGAACCCAAGTTCTTGTCTAAATGAATGATTTTTTGCCTCGTTTTAATCACACGCTGGCGCTTGAAAAGTTTTCAACTTGAAATATAGTCTCAGCCTGACATGGTGATCAAGTATGTTTCCTACTTGAGAGCCACATAGTAAAAGATTTAATCTCATTTTGTAATGATTCATTATAATTAACATGTAGCGATTTATTTGAATTCTTTCGCTCACGTAATTTGAACAATTGACGGAAACTTTCCAAAGAAGAACAACAAGACACAATCATTAGATTAGTACAAAAATACCGGTCACACTGTTTGTCAGTTTTTGTACCTGTATTACACTAGGTACCAAGTCTTGGAGGGAATAGTTATCGAAAAGATAAAATAATTCGATGCTTATTGCTAAATGTTCCTCTATCAACATGTACTAAAAAACATGATACTTTTATTGAAATTTTACCCTCCTTAACAAATACCATGTTTTAAAACTGATGAAAAAAGAGAAAAATAGAAAGCACCCCTGCTACATTTTTATTGTTGATGAACCTTGCTCAGAAAAGTGATATAAAGTAATTCGTCCAATTGAAATCGGCAATATGCTGTCAATAATACATAAGGTTGTCGTTTAAGAATAAAAAACTACAAACTTCGAGTAAATTTACCGGTATTGAAATTTTGATCAGAAATAGTTACCTTATTTTGTTATATGCAATAAGTGCTTGCAAATCTGATGCGAAAATCTTGTTGATATTTTCGTCGTGCGCAAATGTCGTAGAAGTAAATGTTTTACTGAACAAAAGTGAGTGTCAGAGAACTGAATTTCACTGAAGCTCGACTTACGTAAGGGATAAAATTAATATAATATTCGAAGGGTTGAGACTTTGGACGATGCAAGATCAGCAGGACGAAAGTTTGCTTCACATGAAGACATAAATGTTGTAAGACTAATAATGAATGGCCGTAGACAAGCTGAATCATTCGTTAAGTAAAGTCTCTGGAATGACGATGCATGACTTTTGGCGTTGCAGAGCGCAATTTTGCATCTGCACAACACTCACTCCCACACTAACCGGATTGTACAGCTAATTGGTGAGTAGGACTATAACTCATCATTATTCTATTGCTAAAACAGTGATCTTCTTATAATTATTAAATCTTTAATGCTGTCGTTAAATCGCTGAAGTTTGAAAAATTTCAGGCTCATGTCGCTGACATTCCAAATAAAATGATACTTTGCTTACATGGCTTACCTCACAGACGTAACGATTCTTTACAGATTCAATATTTCGTCTTGCATAGGCACATACTTTCAACACTATTTATTGGCCATTATGTGCATATGAACCTGGCCAAATTTTATTAACTTGCATCTTAATTACGAATTGGTTTTATCATTACCACAGTGATCTACACGGCCATGTAGGTACAACTAACTGCACCCACACAACAAGTCATTTATGAGAAATTTAAATCTATTTTATTATCCTCTCTAATTCATGGATTCGTGAACACTGATATATTCTTCCACCTCGGCAACCTCATTATTGACTATCACATCTCAATGTGAAATTTCCGCGTTCTTTGGCAACATCGTGTTAGCGTCTTGGATATGTTGAAGTACGGCATCATAATTGATACATAATAAACAAGTAAGCAAAATTTCATAGTCATCATAAGTTGATTAACGGCTGCTGCGAGAACTTTTCATACTTGGCGCAATACTCCTGGCAAACATTGATTTAAAACTTGTTGATTACATACATCTACGGGTATTAAACTTTGATACAGACTTTAAGTATAAGCGAAAGGCCTTTTCCGCTCGTGTCTGTTGCTCCTAAGAATTCTCCAGAGTGAAAGCTCCACGTTATTTATACATATTTTCATTGGGAGTGCTTCGTGGAAAATACATTTTATCGTGCCTGTGAGAATCAGAGTTGCTGCAATACCGAACACAAATAAAGGAATTCATTTAAACATTACTAAATTAAGCCACACTTAGGTGTTGACGGTAGAGCGTGGGTAGTGGGTATTTTGTCTAATAAACGTAACAAGGATTGAGTGATGCAGGTTAATATTTTTCAGTTTTTGCTTTATGTGAATACTCATTTATTTCCTCTTAAAACTGTTGAGTATCTTGCTATCAATCCCAGGTTCTTATAAACAAGCAGTAAAACTGTTAGCTAACCAAACGAAACATGTTGTGTATATTTTGCACATTTTGTATGTTGTGTAAATTCTACAAATTGTGTATATTTCAATAATTTAGCATAGGAAACCTTGTTTACTTTCCTAGCCCATGGGTGACTGAGCACACGAGCCAGCTCTAAGTCCGAGGCTTGGGAACATCGGAAGAACACTTTCACTGCTTTCTTGCATTTTCCCCAGTCATCGACAGTTACCTTCCGAGTCTGTCACCAAACTCTAGCATCATTTGTTAATGAATCTTTCATTAACGATTTTCATCACAATATTTTATCAAGTAAAGGATTGTGTATTCCTATTGATAGCAAAGTAGCCTCGCCTTCACTGACTTATACTTTAATGCAACCACATTTATGACCATCTCGACGTCTGCATCAGCCTTGGCAGATGAGCTGAGAAGAAATGCTTTCTGTTGGAGCATCTCTGAGAGCGCTGTCTTCCGCCACACTAGATTTGTTCGTGTTGGCGGGTGAGTTTTTGTGGAGACTGCAGGTGAAGTCTTCATGTCGTTGGATGGAGTAACATTTAGGCATTCAGAAGTTTGACCAGCCCATCAACTTTGATTTTTTGCTCAAAGAATTTCAACGGCAGGCTAAACTGAAGATAACGTCCTACGAGTATGTCTTAAAATATTAAAAATATGAGCTTATGAATTGCGTTTCGCTTTGCTCATCATAAATCGTTTTGAAAGTAGTTGAGTATTAGATGCGAAATAAAAGTGTTGGCTACAGAGAATGTACATTGATGAAAAATACCAACGTTGAGTCGATAGAACAGGGGCCGATAGCGTCTTCGTTAACAATACTAGATCTGTTCGCGTTGTGCCTCAATTAAAAGCCTATTCCCGACTCTGTTCAAACTTAATTCTAGTATTGAAATACTTTACACGCGGGTGAGGTGTTCAATTATCATCTCTTTAGATCAATTTTAGTCAGCGCTTTAAGCAGAAACCATAAATCTGAATACCACAAAGATTTGTATCCATCATGGCAGAAACTAGTAATTCCTGCATTGGCACCACTACGAACTAAATGATTCACTTTTTGCGTGTCCTTCGAAATTCCATGAGATATTTATCATGGATGTAGAGTTAGCTGGAAACGTCTCGAATGAGCGAAAGTACTGGATCTGAATATCCTATGCAGCTCTTTGCGTTGAATATCGATTCTTCGATAAAAATTCTAACCTGCTGTAAAAAAACTAGTTCGAAAAGTGTATCATATATGAATTTATGGTTCTCACCATACTTTAATGAATGCATAATGATGTCAACGTGCATACAGTAAACAAAAATTTTCAAAAATTGCTCATTGTGATGCTCGAAGATGTTCAACCCCTAGCCCTAGGGCAGAAATGCCAGTCAGGAGACTGGTTTTGTTTTTATCTTAGAGCCATAAAAACTAGCTAAGATTGGAACGAAAACAAAAGAATCCTTGCCGTTGGTTGACTTTTTAGGTCAGCGAGGTAAAGGTTGAAAGCAGTTGAGCAGGTGAGTGCAGGCCAGCGTTTCTAATGCAATGTAAGTTTCGAAAATCATAAATTCACTATTCATTGAAGTAATGTGTAATTGAGTACCAAATACATATCTTCAGCTTTCTGCTGGTAAAGTTGCTAGCGATAAAATAATAAACCGATATCATTAAATTTAAACACCAAAAATATATAATGTTTTTTGTGAAGGTTATTCAAAACATATCCGCACTTTCATTACATATATTTTTGCTGGGGATGCGAATTTCTGCACATGCTCACAACGCTTGGTTCTATGAAAATCATGTGATCACAATTTGAGTTTGATCGCGATAGGTTTATGTTGCTGTTACCATGTAGACATGCCGCTCTCTAATAGTATGATCTACAGAGAGTGATAGTAAAACAATATTCTATCAAATATTATCATTCTTATATCTTAATAAAACAAGAATCCCTACGTTCCTAAAGAGGTCAGACATCTATATAAAGTGGCATGCATTCTCACATTTCCTGTCGAAAGTGGTATCTTCAAAAATAGTCCAAGTACGCAACCCCAGTCATCATTCACCAGAAGTGATTAGTAATCTCTTAGCTGACATCTTTGATCAATTGCTTGGAAGTGGGATTGTTGGGAGCATGCAATAAATAACTATAGTTCAATCGGTATATTATCGGTCATCACTAAAACAATAAAAAATGACTAAAGTTATTTAAAAAAACACCTCTGAGCCCAAAACCTCATTACTGACACTCAGATACAGGAAAAACGTAGCTGTCTCACACGATCCTCGACTTTTTTGGCAAAGTCAACCTCATGTGCAACTATACAAAAGCTGTAGACCTTGTAAAACTCGACTTTCAAAAAGCCTAAGACAAAAGTCCCCATGAAAGGCTAATGGTCAAAGTGGAAGCGTTCAGAATACAAGGCAACTATTCTCAATGGATACAAAACTGGTTCACTGGTCGCACTCAACGAGTGATGATTCATGATCAAGCCAGTGATCTGAAGCATGTAACATCAGGAGTCCACCAAGGGAGCGATTTAGGCCCTCTCCTCTTCATCAATTCAACGTCCTTGACGTAGAAACCATCAGTAAAATCCACAAATTCGATGACGACGTGAAACTTAGCCACCGATCGTCCACCAAAAGAGACAAAATGACTATTCAATCAGACCTCAATCGTCTGCTTCAATGGAGCGAAAGCTGACAATTGAGCTTCAATATCGATAAATGTTGTCATGCACGTTTGGTGCTAATAAATGACATTTCAGCATTATGATGAGTGACACTTAATGAATCAGTACAGCATTAAACAGTTATTGGTACCATCATCGCTGAAAATATCAAGCCTGTCAAACTAGCGGTAAAAATTGTCAGATATGCGAGGAGGATCCTCGGTTTCTCTGATTCGAATACAAGTCAAAGAACAACATCGTACTGCTCTATAAAGCGTTAGTGCTGCCACAACTAAAATATTCAGAGAAACTGTGGTATCCAACCCTACAAACAGACACTAACAAAATGCATAAAATGCCGAGTAAAGTAACGAAGAAGAATTATATTCTCTATTATATTCTAAACAAAATTCTCCATTGACTGTGCAAAAGTCATTGTTTATCACCTTCAGATTCTGGCAGCTCCAGAGCGTGATGCAGGTCTAAAGGATATTCAGGATAAATTCTTCCCTGACCATTCGAGTCAAGGCCCAAATATCAAGGCATTTAATAGAATTGTGAACAGTTTTAACCGAACAGCTTCAGTTCAACCTCAAGTCTCTACTGGCAAGAGGTTTGTGGCATTATAGATTCACGCATAGTAAAAATTCTTTTTAATAAAATCCAAGGGCCAACTTTAAGTATGATGCAAACAAGTTGTGTTTAAACAGTCACCTCAGATTCTCTACATTTATCCTCCTTGATTTCTCTTGGAGGTCCCGGTCCACGACACACATAGTCAGGCGTCAAACAAACACTGGTGAAGTTGAAACGTATTGTGGAGGGCTACACAGCCAACGTGAGTGAGGTGGATGTCAAAAAGATGATAAGCCACACTAAAAAATAAGCAGAGCTGTACTTGGGCCGCTTTGAGAACTTGTTGAACATTTCAAGCAATAAACACAAAAACGTTCAATTTAAGGCGTATCATTGTTACCCTTATTTTAAAAATATAGCAATTAAATATTATTTATGAATTATTGTTTTAATGCCACTATCTGTAGATCATGCTACACTGTACACCAAAAACGGACAAGTGCAGTGATTTAATTTTTGTGTCCGGGAGAAGGTTTGCGAAATTGCATACAAATTCCCCAGTCATTTGGCATGCACACATTCGCATGTTGTCGAAAGAACAAGAGTTCTTCCTTGACAATTCCCTTCCACGTATGATAGTTTATTAAGAAATCATTGAAAACAGTAAACCTACAAAATTGAGATTATTACAAAATTCTGAACATCTACATATATAATAGACTATCTATCTCCATCTCTCTGTATCTGTGTGTCCGTCCCATTACTTCCTATCTATTACTGAAAAAAATTATTGAACTGAAATCGGAACGGGTATGGTAGTAAATATAAGCATTGTATTGTGGATGTTAAAGGCGCCGGATCACTATAAAACCCGTCATTTTTTCCGTTATTAACTATCTTCTCTTACACGGCCATGTTATCGGTAGATAAAATAGAAAATGGAAGTTCTGTATACATTCATGAAAAATATTCAGATTCTTATAATACCACGGGTAAAAGTGAAAAATGTATTTTATTTGATAGATCCTTAATTTTATCACTTTTAAATTAAGGAATTTCAACGGGTACTATCTTGGCCATCTTATCGGTAGATAAGATGCACAATGTAAGTTCTGTATACATTAATGAAAAATATTCATTAAAGCTCTATAATTCGTCACAAATCTTCAATGCATTCATCTTTATAATAATTTCAAATCAGTAAAATCTAAACCGTGGAACTTCCATGGGAACTGTCTAGTTTAGTTATATTAATCTAAGTATTAATAGATGGATGTAATGGTGACAACAAATAGTTATGTATGATACGACCTGATAATGAGTTCAATGTATCTGAAGTGACTAGATTATTGGAACAGGAAGCTCGTCGTAAGTGCTGAGCAAGAAATTTCTCACAACATGTAAATGAAATTTTGGATTTTTCATTTAAGACAAAACTAGCCCAACGAAGGTTAAGATTCGAGATGCAGACAGTCTAATGCTCGTAAAAGTCCAATAAAATACGGACAAGGCTAAATATGGCCTTCACAGGTTTAATTCTCCTACTGTTCATAACCAACGAGTACCCTGCAAAGACTCATCTCAATTATTTCACGTGGATGCTTGAAGATTGAATGAAGACCAAAGTCCCCATTCAACACAGCAACAACCAACACTTGCTCGCTAGGATCAATTTTATTTTTTCCTTGTTTTCTTTCCGTTTGTTGTGCCAAAATCTTTCCTTTCTTTCGTTTTATTGTCCGCACCACCAACAATAAACAGACTCGAGGGAGAAGGGCTTTGCCCTCTTTAGATCTGACCTTCACCGTAATCGAATTGTGTACACTGTTCGGTAGACTCTGCATCGACAAAAGTTTAAAATCTCCAATTATACGTGACTCACAGGGTTTTCTGAGAGCATGGCTATAGTATTCCAGTTGACCGGCTGAAAAATGTACATGCAGAAGATTGGGATTTCTATGAAGCTCTGCGGAGTTCTAAAAATAGCGATTTATCTGCATTTTGCTGCAAACGAAACTCAGTTCATTGGAAAGCATATAAGTACATATGTGGTAGTACAATATAGCGAGAAATTAATTTTCTTACATTTGAATTACGTTAACTAGGTCACAAGAGCCTCATAAATGAATATCTTTTGATACAAGCATTGTGTATTGTGCATGTTCATCCACCAAAGGAAAGTAATGTATCGAAGGGTAGAGCAACAGCTAGGATGCCAATTTCTTCGCTGATATTTAATTAATACGTAATGAATAGGATACGGAAACAGTGCTGCATTCTGGCAGTAGCCCCAACATCTGCAGCAAACTCAAGCCAAGCCATGGCAGCTCACAATAATATACGTCAGCTCGGAGCAAGAAACGATGGTTTTAGCAGCCTCACAAGCTACCGCCTTCAGTGTTTCGTCTTCGATGGTTGGACCTCGTATATTAGTCGTAGACGCTGCGCTGCTCACGTGAGCGAGCCCAAGTTTCTTTTGCCGGGCGACACTCTGTGACCAGTTTGGCTGACAAAAAAAGTATCATCAAGCACGCACTGAGCATATAGAGATAAGAGAAGTCACGTAGCATTGAAGGTCATTTGCACTTCTTAGTGATGGGTTATTATTTTGCAGAGCATGCATGTGATATGGACGATGCAGGGTTGTAAGATAGTTGCTGCCGAGTTGCCGTTCAGGGCAGAACGAGTTGCGGATGGTATGTGACAATACCTAGTGTATGTCACAGGGAAGAAACTCATGAAAATTAATAGGCAAGTTCAAATTTTGAATACGCCTGCAAGTGTGTATTTATTATATAAATCTGTTCATTAACCTGAAAATAAACTGGACCATTATGGGATAAATGACTTCATGTGTGACCTTTTCAGTAGCGGTGTGCATTTTCTCTGCTATTTATAGTTCTAGAATTTCACAACTAAAATAGGATGATGTTTCTCACAATACCAACATCTTGAAGTATGCTTTTAAATAAATGTTTCTGTAGCGCTTACCCTACAAAAAATATAGTATGGTACTATATAAACGCTATTGATAGATGTTTGCTTGATAGACACGTTTTAAACTATTATATTTGATAATAGAAAATTTCAATAGGCTTGAACTCATATTAAGTTCACCTCAATGTCGCTGGCTTCTACTACTATCATCAGTTATTTGTGACATGAAATACTATGTATGGAAAAATAGTATAAACTGATGTCGGAAAATATTTTGTCAGCCCCCACATGTCGCAAACGAAGTGATATGGTTTTTGAAGAACCACGGAGAAATGTTATCAACGTAGAATCTTTTACCTACTTTTATTAAGGGTTAAGGGTATTGATCGAACAGTTGTGATTATGTTTGTAGTTTTTATAAGAACGACGGTCAGCTGATCGCTTCGTCAGGCCCTCGGTGTCGGCCAAGCACGTGCCGTTCAGGCTCCTGCATGCATTTTATTTTAAACTTTGGCAAGCAGCAACAAGAATATTCATTCAAGATTAATCAGCACTTAAAGCATGAACTTGCTGAAGATTTACTGCAGAAACATTTTAGTTCGGAAAAGAATGTCGTGTGCGCAATTAAAAGTTGCTTAATAGAATAAAATAGAATATGGCATCAGGGTTTGATCCATTCTTGTGTTGCTACCCAAGTCCCAAATCTTGCTTATATTGTAACGTCAAGTGTGTAGTATTTCGAGATCTTGATAGTTTTCCCTCACACCCTATCAAGATAGTAAGACTCAAACGATTTATCTGAACAATGGAATCACCAAGCAATTCCTTTATTCTACTTTTCTAATTTAATTCTTTTCCATGCAAATTAAAATGTGTTCGTTCATTTCTGAATTTATTACCTTGAATTTAAATTACTTTCAGATATATTTATAGAACATAAATCATCCTTGAATACACTCGTGCATCGTAATTTGCGAAGACAATTATGTTTTTCAGGTATCCATGCACACAAATTTTACCTATAGTACGCTTTCAGCAGAACATCTGCAGTAGTTGTCATAAGAAGCAATTACACGAGCTGATGGTGATAATTTACTTGGCCTGGTTAGCAGCTCAGTTTCGTTATGTGAAAAAATATTGGATGATTTTTTTGCATTACAACGAGCAGATATAAACCTACAGACACAAATTGCATGAAATGAAAGCCATCGTTCTGCAGTACTGTATTTCTAACTCATCACCGTTTGGTCAACCTCAAAAAATTCCTGCAAAAAACTACTCGCTTATTATATTAAAATTTATCACAATACTGAATCATTGCACATATGTGCATGTATGATGATCTCAGAAAATTTGAACGATACATATTTTTGAGAAAAATTTGTAAAAATAAATTACTTCAGAATACTAGCCTAATTTAAACAAATCTCCCACTTTCTGCTACACAAAGAATTAAAATGCAGATATTTGACGTTATTACTAAACTTTTATCGGAAATCTAACCTCAGTAGTCAAGATATTTACAGTTAGCAAACAATTGAAGCATTACAAGTACGTAGTTTGAGCATGTAATGTAGGCGATTCCCATTCAATCGAGAATTGAAAATTTCTAAACGACAATAGCTTCATATTACGTAAAACTTTTCCTGAAACTTTAGGTCAGAAATCAATAGAACACTTTTACTATTACATCATAAGAACTAGAATATTTATTCACAACTACGTGTATAAAAATATTGTGTTTCGGTCTAAATCATAAAAAAATCATGGCTCCTTGCACATGTCGAGATATTCAATTATTACACCAGCACAGATGCAAACCAAAATGCTCTGTTTGAGCACAACTCTGAGGAAAATGATAGCTGATAGACCAGCTGATGCCAGTAGGATTTTAGCAAAGTGGATGGTACCAAAAGAGAGGTCTCTTGACACATTGGTTCCTGGCCAAGTCGTCTCATTCAAGCAGGAAACAAATAAGTTCGATGTGAAAATTTGCTGAAAATCTAAAGTGACTTTTGATCCAGCAGATCGAATATTAACTCAGTTGTCTATGAATATGCTGATTAAATCAACATTATTCGGACTGAATAAGTGGGTGTTAGTAGACTGTGTCTTGAAGCTAGTGGCAGAGGAATATAGTTGAATGTGTAAGACGGCGAGCTCATATGCCAGGGGCCGCTTAGGAAGAACATAGCGGCAAGGGACAGCCGGGAGCTGCAGCAGGCGGCAGCGCTCAGTGCTGAGTGGGAGACTGCTTTGGGGCACGTCTCGCTCTGCGACTCAGCCCACACCTACCCCTTGATAACTCTAAGTTTAACGAACTACGAACTAATTACCCTCAGTGATCATTACGAAAACAGTGGAATTGATCATTATTCAACTTAAAGCGAACGCCAAGTGCGTAATAACTCTAAGTACGAGGTACTTATTGTTTTGGTGTTGAAACTGTGGATCAACTTCTTTCTGTCGTACATATGAGAACAAGTATTGACATTTTTCTACGAGTGCTATGGGTTTGTGTTTGCGGTACGATAGTTCGCGCCCAGTGAATGGGATCGACGATGAGGTGTGATGACTTGCAATTGCGAGTGGCACAAGGGGCTGCTTTGATCCATCTGCTGGAGGAAGGCCGTCTTCAGCAGAGCCTCGAGTACACCGTTTTCCGGGACGGGCCCCCACCCCCGCCTCTTGCAGGTCAGTTCATTTTAAATTACTAGTTGGTCAGTAGCGATGATTTACTCAAGTATGGTTGCAGCGACTCAGTTCATGCATAATGTGGATTTTTTTGTTTGGTGTGAAGTAATGTTTTGCGCAATCAAGGGTGGCTGCCGTTCGATCTTCGTCCGATAGAAATGAATCGGTGGTGGCAATTTGGAAAGTCGAGGTTACGGTCTAATATGTCTAACACTATTGGTCAAGTGTAATATTTTGCACAAGTGACCCCTTGATCTAATTTGATGACTTGATTTACATTTAACAGATAGCTATGTCGTTCAAAGTGTTCTTGAATTACAATGTTAACTGATGTTTCACATAGTATTCTTTCCTCATTTTGATCTATTAGATCGAAATTCAGAAAAATTTGAGTGACAGTTGCCATAAG
The DNA here is from genome assembly GCA_006783055.1 of Trinorchestia longiramus. NCBI lineage: Eukaryota > Metazoa > Arthropoda > Malacostraca > Amphipoda > Talitridae > Trinorchestia > Trinorchestia longiramus. Next base: position 122,780 of record VCRD01000031.1, read on the forward strand.
TTACATGAAAATTTGCATATATTTCATTTAATGTGAACAATATCTTGTATTTTTTGCAGTAATTTGCAAAAAAATAGTTTCAAATTTACTCTAATTTCAAAGTTTAATTCGTTTGGAATAAATACAGAAATACAATTGAAGTAAACAAACGTTTTTCTGATCCACGAGGTTCGATGTATAATGTATACAGAGGAGAGGGCTGGGTTTTAGTTTCACGACTCATAAATGGGACGATTTCCTAACCTCTGCATAATGCTACAGCGACAAGATAACAGCAGCTAAGCTAATGGAGTTATTCCGTCGTTAAGAGTCGTGTAGTCTGGGCCCAGCAATGAAAAAGCGCTTCGTTTGCACCGGAAGTTAAAAACAACACCCGCTTACAATAGTTTGGGAAGTAATGGGCTGGATTTGCAATGCAAGTTTGAGCCTCAAATGTTATTTATCAACACTATATAATAAACTCCCGGTGTCGCCTTAAATAAATAAATTTATACATATTTTGTGCAAAATTTCTCCTGTCATTACAATGGGTATCTCCCTTAAATAGTGGTAGTAAAATCCGTTGATTTTCAGACATATATATATATATATTTTTAATCGCTGGAGTTGAATCCGTAGACTTTCTGATTAGGTCTGAGAATTTGTTGCTTTAAGTTCTTCCTGAAAATGCGTGATATTAAAACCTACTATTTTTAACGGGCATACACACTAGTTACGTAGCATTTCATGAACATTTGTAAACAAAATTATTTTTTCAATATATCTGTACTGCTTATTAATGTCATCAGTCTTCTGATTTTACAAGAATTACTACAAAATTGGGACTGAAGATTGATATTAATATATTGCTGTTAACTGATAAATAATAATGTTTTAACTAGTATATACCCCCGTATATGATGATATTTTTGTTTTCCTAAAACTTCTGATGTCTTGCCTTTGTTAGGTCTTTTCTGAGCGAAAGAAAACGAATTTTCAGTATTTTCTGACAGAGTAACTGCGGTATTCGTCTGGGCGGCCTGTGGCAGTTGGCAGACGTTAGGTGTATTTCCGTCTTAAATGACGTCACAAAGGTCCCCTTGAGTCTCGAAAGAGTTCTATGGTGCATGGTCACGTTTTTATGATGTTTCAAATCTAGGTAACGCATTTAATGAGCAAGGAAGAATAATCGCTTTCGTTGACGTTGGTGGTTTGATATCGGGAACACTGGATTTGAAAGATAAAAGCGTGATATTTTAAAGATGAAGACCATGATTTAGTACATAATTTTGATGTGTAACAGGAAGAAGATACAAGTATTGTAATCTGGGCAATATCAATACGGGAATTAGAAATACCCAATGATGTTTCAGGTTTCGTGTTAAAAATGCCAGGGAATAACAATCACAAACGAAAAAGTCCCAGATCATAGCTGAAATACTCGAACTCTCATCAAGAAGCTTGGTCACGATGTTATTAACGTGGTCGAAGGAACCAAGATTAACTTTGAGCACGGTGCCATGCTTTTATACACGTGCTAGCAACAAAAAAAGATGATAATATAATAATATAATGTGCTAGCATCTCACAGGGGACTTGCAGCAATGTTCAGGAGTTCACAATGCACTTTCCATTAACTTAGATGAACAAATGCCTATCGACATGCTTAGGACTTTCCCACCTAGCGTATTGCTTATCGCTATCAAACCACGTGGTGCTGGAGTCCCTGGCCCCAACTTTTAAAATTTTGAGAAATAGAACTTCTAGGCTGTTTTTTTTGGAAGGTGAGCGCAGAAATGTTGTTTCGAGTAAAGCATGAATATCACTCATCATTGTATGAGTACTTTACTCCCAATTTTCAGTGACTACATCAGGGATAGCTGCTGATAGCTAACAGATATTTTTGCTTCAAAGCATTACTTGAATAGCCTGAGCTTTATTAACGCATTTTGACGACAATCGGAACAAAATTGCACAGAACGCAAAAAGTAACAACCTAAAGTGTTATTAGTAGAGTTATATTAGATTGTACTTCAATAGTACAAGGCTAATTAAATGTATATCTGATTACTATTTGTTAATAAATATCAGATGTCTAATACACAGGATGAACAATCCTCATAAGCTATTACTTTTGTTTGTGTTACAAGCACGAGATCACTCAGCTGTCCCCATGAATAAACACCGTTGATTGGTGACATACGTCAGATGATTGCTTTCTCGCAATTCTAACTTGAGTCTAGTAAACAAACAACGTCAATGAAACGTTCTTATTACCCCAGGTAGTCTTCAGCATGAAAAAAACATGCTCCTTACTATAGACTTCAATACTTTATTCTCGTCAGAAAGCCACGATGGAGTTGGAGAAAGCCTCAATTGGTCAATGAAACTTAAATGAGGCTGGTGGTGCTAAATTCTCCGCTGCTTTACTCTAGGTGCTGTCGGAGATTTTTTACCCTTCATCTGTCTTGTGTGCTGCGCCCAACACTACAACCAAACGACCCTACACCGTGTTCAGACTAACTTGACAGAGGTTTAGCACCAATAGACGCCACCGTATGGATATGTCGGCTGATGCCCAAAATGCTAGTGAGAGATGCGCTTTCATAGTTACTGTGGTAATTCGTGCCGATGCCAATAGTTTCTTGTTCCTGATATTTGCTTGTCTTTTTTATTGTCGTTCGTTATTTATGAAATAAACACGTGATGAATGATCAGAAATTTCGGATACCGAGCATTGCGTATAAGGTTGTCTCGTGCGAGATGTATTTCAAAGGTAAACAATAAAATAAGCAATAGAGAAGGCAAATTTAACAGGAACATCTAAAAAATGAGTTGACAACAATATTCGTACACTTAGAACAAGGGGAACATAATAGCAATATTAATAGTCAATAGTATGACCTTTCATCTTGATAACTCGCACCGAACGGTTGGACAATCCGAGTAACTTAAGTTTGGATTTTAAAAAAATCGAAGTAGACCAAGAAATCGTGTAAACAATTATTTGATTGATAGTTTGAGGAATACCTGCATTTAATTTCTGTCGTCTACAGATAAGTACTGGCCAATTATACGCACAAAAAAGCATACAAAATCTGTATCATATGTTACTTCAATGGTTGTAATTCATTAGAAGGGATAATGTGGGTAACAATTCGCACTTTATAAAATTTCAGCGATCATTTAAATGAGACAATTTTATTCAGAAATATAAAATACAAGATGTCTGATCCATTACGACTAAAAATTTAGAGTGATTCTACTGTGCGAGTCTCTGCTATTCTGTGCAAAACTAACTCGTGATCTTAAGTACAATTCATTTAATAGATGGTCCTAATAGAAACCCCACACAATGGATATTTTAGTTCTTTCTTTTTCAACACTTTCTAAATACTGTATAACATAGTAATTTGCCAATAATTCTCAATTTAAGGCTTTTGAATTACTGTTTGCACATCAGTCCTCAACAATCAATCCATAGTTGCTCCCGTCAGTTAAGCTGCATTTGCTGTGACAGGAATCTTGCGGACTTCGTTGGGCTTTGATACAATGAACGTGTTTTGATCGCCACTTGTTAGCTCACACTAGAGCTTGTTGTCATTTGGTCAAAACTCGCATTGTTTAAAGAACTTTATATAGTTATGCCATCTCTACCGCAGTCAGATGGATTTCAAATAGATAAAAAGAAGCGACAACTCGTACATCTCCAGGTAATCAGTACCTCTTGAACTTGAAGCGCTCTGTGAATTATACATAACTGAAAGTGCCTTGTTCATAGTTGCTAACAGGAAGTTTGCATAGTTCCACTTTGTTTCATCCTAAATACTCGAGAACTGGCGTTAAAAGTTAGTTACATATGTGCTGAAGAGAGAATTAAGGCTTACATAATCCGGAGATACGAGAGCATTTCCGTCATTCGCTAACTACACTGTAACTTTCTCAATTAAACTCCCTTTTTACATATTCCTTTGCATCATTCATTATCAACTAGGTGGAGACCCTGTAGTCAACTTCATTTTTTACTTCGACCTCTAAAACGTTTGATTTTATTCTTCTCGATTAGTGTGCTGGTGTCCAGCACGGAAATTACTTGTATGGTGCGTTGTTGCTGGGAGACTGCGTCACGCATCATCAGGGTCGGTCAGGGTCGCTAAAGCTGTCCTCAGAAGCGCCGCTCCCTCGTACGCTGATGACACTGTTTTGTTTTTATAGAGACGTAACTCAGGCGCAATGTAAAGGTCATTACACAACAGTACAATCTGTGTACTCGTTAGATGACGTAAGTAAACAACAGTTGTAGAAAATGCGGAAAAGTTACGTGGTATTTTCTGTTCATGTGGCACTAATACACCCTAAGTTTGTTCTCGCTGTCTGAATAGATGTTAGTATTTACCTGCTACTCACTGTACTGACAGTTACTTCATAAATTGCCGCTTTAAAAGATTTTTCCATTCCTTTGTTCGCAAAAAGAATTCCACTTCTGATATTCGAGTAGCAAGTCTCACAAAATTAATTACTTGTTAAGTTTGCTACTATTGTCTAGTTAGAAATCTATTATATTTCAAAATAGTCATATTGTATTCCGCTCCATCATATGTTCAGCTCTTTACATATGAACTGCTCAAGGTATCTAGTAGCTACGAGTATCTATATATTAATACGCTTAAAATTTAGTTCGTGTGTAACGCTATTCATTATTATGAAGGCGCCGTGACTGGCGGCATCGTGTCTACGAAGATACTATATATAAGGGGTCGTATTTGCCCTTGTGGCTGGAGATTAAGAAGAACAATAATTATTTGACTTTGTGACGAGAGATCAAGAAGAATAATTAGTAACTAATCAGTAAACGAGATTGTGAAAAGTACCAATAAATATTATCATCCCATTATTTATTAAGCTACTCACACTGCGTTCGTCCTTCACAATGGAGCGGAGGAGAGAATTAGCCAGAGAGAGACAAAGAAGATTTCGAAATAGACTGAGAACGGAAGAAAGGCAATCTATTCGCGATGTGAACAGGAACTTTATGGTACGAAGAAGACAAAATATGAATGCCACGGATAGAGAGCATGAATTGGTATTCCATTGGTATTCTATAGTAAAGTATGGAATAACTTACACCAAAATATAGTTTATAGAGAAATTTTGAATGATTATGAAAATTCTATAATAATATTTTGACATTATTTATTCAATATATGTGTTTTCAATATTGTTTCAATATGTGTTGCCAATAATAATGTGTTTTCAAGGATTTGCAAATTGTCGAAAACTGTGTACTGTATAGTGAAATTGTATATAATATATTCAAACAAAATTATATTTTTACCCTAATGTAAACTGAATTATATGAAAACTTTGCATTGCATAAAAATTTGATTCCAAATTACAGTAATTATTTCAGGAATCTTTCCATATCAAAGAATGCCTATAAATACATTTCCTTCATACTTCACCTTATATGTATGCTTGGAAGTGAGTTAATTATTGAAATCGTGTAATATAGATGGGTTTCTGCTAGTATTCTTCATTACTACAATATGTATAGGATATATGGATACGGGATGCTTAGGAAATTTTTGTAAACGTACCAGATTGTTTTCTTCGTTATTGTTGTCTCTCAGTTTTACCCTCACTTCCCTCGTGGCTCAAAGCATTGAGCCGGCGCAGTTTTCGCGTTCACGCTAGGCGTCAATCGATCGGAAATTAAATTTTGTGTTTTTGAGCAACCAGACTAACAAGATATACTATTACTTATGGGATGTCATTATAAACACTGGAAGGTTCATTTCTCAGTATTTTTTCTTTAATTCTATCACAATATAGCACGTTAACAATAACTTTCAGTCAAAACGGGGACATCGTTCTCGGTGGCTCGCTCTCTTTTTGCACTCATTTTTAGAAGAATCCTAAGACAATGAAAGTCATACGCAGTTTCTTGACAATATACTGAAAAATTAGTGAACTCAGATGAAAATGAAATTCGTTCGTACATTATTTTCTAACTGCATTGTCATTTTCTTTTATGTGTTTCGGACACAAAAGCAGTAGGTGGCAACTAAATACACATGCCGTGCCTGTCTCTCTGAGGCTTGGATCTTGCGATCACTCAGCTTTGCTCTCTGTTTGCCTGTGGAGGTGCGGTGTAGTGCGGTTTACTGTACTGCGCAGATACTTCCATAATAATACGTTGTGTTTGTTGCTATGAAGGTGAAACGCGTGTGATTTCTGGGGAAGGAGGTCTTACTAGTAGGGATGATATACTTGACGCAGTTCTGCAATAATGGAAATCTTCTTGGACGAGTGAGTCGTCGCCCTTTATTATTGATCTCCCTACTCTTGGGAGTATCGTTTTCAGATTTATGTTACTTTTTCACGTGTGTGGAAAGTGCTTCTTGCATTGTGAGCTTTCTGACGATAATTTTAAATTGTGATGCGCTTTTTCTGTTCTGTCTGCTTTACCTACAAGTGAAACGGTCATCTTTCAGTCTCATAGCTTGCCATTTTTGTACAAAAACACGAATTGTGAATTACTTTTTTTATGTGACCTGTAGCTCCGTTTCTTGCTATTTGATCATAAGTTTCAAACAATGAAGTGACCGATGAATTGGGAATCCACTTGTCTTTTGCTCAGATTTCATGGGGGCCATTACGAAAATACGATCATTACGAAAATGAAATAATTTGAAAATCAGTTTAGTTGTAGCAGCTCTCCTCTTTCCTGTCGGGAGTTGGTCATATTTTGTAATTTTTTACCATTTTATCAGCCCTCATTAATGTCTTGTTTAACTCGAGGCAAGGGAACTCTGAATTAATAGTCACTAAAACAAATAAATATACGATGCACGTCATATTCGTATACCTAGTATGTCGATATGATCCAAATTTTGTGTTGGTACTAGTCAGCTTCCAGGATTTTATTAGAACCTGTTAAAAGCTTTGCATGTCTATACGTATTTCTACATGGAGCTTGTTCCTGCGGTGAAGAGACATGGAACCGAGACCAATTTGGCGTCGTGAGGAAAAACGTGATTAGCCTTTAATTTGTAGCTTTTTTTACTAAAATCCCTTCATTAGCACTCGCAGTTTGAGGTGGTCAAGAGAAATATATTATTCTAATTAATTTACAATGCCATTGATGCTTTATTTTCAAAATTTTATTGTACTTGTATATATGTACATTTATGGTAATTCTAAACCTAATGTACACCACTTATCCATACGATTTATGGAATCCTTTTCTTATTGAGAAACACCAAGGATTCACTGATAAGATACCGTTGAAATTTCCCCCTAGATGATTTCGAGTAGATTTCCCCTTCGTAAATTACCGAGAAGTTTGATCAGAGGGGAGCTTCCAGTCCCAAGCCCTGACCTACCCTGTCCTCTATGCTCTTCTATACAGGGCGTACAACTACATATGTATGTACGGTGCCTACATTATTTTTTACTTTTAGATTAGACATGAACTTTTGGGTAACTGCTTGGGAATCCGCATATTAAGCCTGCTATTATTCTGCATTAATGTATTATTGCATTACGCATTACAGCATCATCGTATCATGCATTAATGCATCATTGTATTGTGCGGTTACGCGTCACTTTGAATGCATATGATACACATCGACTGGAAATGAGAGCTATTTGTGTTATTTGTCTTGCTCAATCCCAACGATTTCTGAATGAACTTTTTCAAATTTTTAGAATCTTACGCGGATGATTGATGATTCACTAAAATTTTCAGATTTCTTGAAGCTTTGGTAAAAAAATAGCGACATAGCCTCTACAAATTATTTTTTCTGCTACTCTATACTTTTCGTTTGTTCACTTCTCTTGAACTTCTGATGTCTTAAAAGTGTTATGGTGATTTATACAAACTAATTATCAGCGCGTAAAGTTTGCGCGCATTGAAGATATCGGTGCGACTTCGAGCTGCAGTAGTTCTATCAGTAGTGGCATGCCCTATTTATCAATACATATAATTATTTTCTGTTAGTACAGTTGTTATGTCCAGAACACAAAGGTGCTGTAAGACGTGAACTTTAATTTAATACTATGCTTCGTTGCCTGCAGATAAAAAATGGCCCTAGGGCCGGCCCTTGTGGTCGCCTGCAAGACTTGAACATTGATTTGATGTAGCCATGCTTCAAGCTCTTATTCTTCCTGACACCCGTGTTGACTGGTGCTTCTATTTGACACCGTTGGTGGCTTTTTCATTTGAAATTTTGGAAATTCATTAATAAAATTTGGCTTAATGTGTTTCGGTGTCTAATTATCTGTGATCAGTTGATAATGTGTATTACATTGATTTAAGACAATGTGAAGTGGCTACTAATTTCTGATTTTTGCTAATCGCGAATAGTTGTTGACTGCTTGTAACTACTTACTAACACAATACATTATTTTCACTGTTTATACCGCCTATATGCGGCAATTTCTTGTGCTTTCATATTCAAATGTCATGCGATAATTGAGTCAGATAGACAGTTCGCAATTAATGCTCATGACTTGAAAAAATAAGTGTGGTGGCGGTCGTCCGATGGTGACCCTCCCATCTGTTCCTCATGCTCAGCGTGGCGACTGGGCAGTTGCCTGGCAGGACGTCTCACTCCTCGACCATCTACCTTGACTTGGCTAAATCCGTCATCGGAGGTTCCATCGACTCGGTGCTAGGCTCGAGTTCGAAGACCTCTGCAGGCGAGGGGTCAGCCATGATTTACTACACACTCGACCCTCAGTTCGGGGCTCTTCTCTTCTCTCTCTACTCACGCAACGAACGATGTTCGCTTTTTGCGGATCCTTTTGCGTCATGCAGCTTTCCCCCTTCGAGCGGTCCAGACCTTCTGACTCATGCGCAATCAGCGCTGCTGCAGCTGCTCGAACTGGGCCAGCATTACGCTTGCTTCTTGTCCCAAGGTGAGTTTTGGCTTAGTGCTTGACCAGTACTATGACTACTTCATAGCACGAGGTTAGTTTTTGCGCTCTGGCATATTGTTTGCTTCATTTCTCTATGCGAGTTTTAGTGTAAAATAGAGACAGTAATACGTTTTTTTATATGGAAAAACGAGTATCGGGCCTGATCTACCGAGTCATTTAGAAAAACCCGTACAACTGTTGCAATTCGGTTCAACCAGTAATATCCCAAGGGAAAATGAAAACTGAGGTTTAAAATTTAAAATTGTATTCACCAGACAAGAAAGACTAAATATTCATTTAAGATGACCGCCTTTGGTCATGTTGGTAGACTCCATACCTTCATGGAGCTTAACCATTGCACAGATGATCTCCACTTATTCTATATTGAAAATCTACTCCATTATTTTTAGCATTGCCTATTTTGTGATGAACGGAAATTTTACTGAATTTCATGAATTTTTGTTGTCAAGTAAATTTTTGTCATTTTCATTGAGGGCTTACATTCTTATATGAAGCATTACGTATATAATTATAAACCATTTCTTACACTCAATGGCTTGTCTATAATTAATGTCTCGTTTATAGTACTGTTCGATTTGTGATCGAAATATCCCAGTTCGTGGTCTGTAAAATAGCCGTACAACAGCCGAGGAAAAGTTCATCTGTGCGCACATGATTGCATTGAAATGGAGCGAGTGGCTCACGTTTCTTTCCTTGTCTTGAACTTTTCACCCTTGATGTCAGCTTCGTTTCGTAAATTGACACTCCCTCGACACTATAACCTTGACTTTTATTTTCTCATGTCTGTTTGAAGCTCTCGTTTTTATGCATGCCCTTCTAAATGTTTTTCATTGATGCCGCATTCCTTCTGTTAAACATAAGCATGTACAAACTTACCTGAATATTTTCTGAAAAACTTGTATTCGTTTATTTGATTGACTTTGAGTGTTGCATTACTAATAAAAGTGCCTCTATTTTTATAACTTTCCCTTTTTCGAGAGTGAAAGCAGTGCATCACTTAGAATTAGGGTGCATTATTTGGATCAGCTTTCACTATGTCGAAGTCAATGAGCCGAAGTTGAGTGGAGGGTTGTATGTTAAATTCAGTGTTACTTTTATCTAGGGACATAGTTTAAACTTGAAATCGTTATTGCAAGCAATTTCTATCGCTTCGTGAAAATATATATATTTTTCATGTAATAACGTAGCTTATGTTGATTCAGTGACTGACTGGTGCCCTATTAATTTAATTCATGTGCAATTTTCACCATTTAACTTTTCTGAGTATAATGACACGAATGGAAGTGAAGGGTTTACAAAGTAATTTTTTACGACATGATTATTGCCGACACTGAAAATTTTGCAACACCAACATAGCATGCTCACGCATGCATTCAATTTTGAAACCACAAGCTTTTTGATGCATGTAAACCGCTTTTGAGAGTACTGAAGAATTCTTCGTCATGATACATTAACTCGTTTCTCATCCTGCTCAGAGTTGTAAATAACAGTTCATTGTCAGACGTCATCATGTAGAGTTTTCGTCCGTCACAGCTCAACGTCCAAACGTACGGGTACACTGCTGTTTGAAGGACAGCATGGCGTCATACTGTACGTCTCCATTCTGCTGCTGCTACAGTAACCTTGTACACATTTTTTTGGAGTAAAATATCGAGTATGAAATTTTGTTCTTCGTATACCTTATATACTTATCACTGCCGGTTCTCTATTGACGATCCCTAAAGAAATACGAGAGGACGCTGTGCGTTGCCGACTTGTTTAGATGACACCATACATGTCATTATTTATGCAAAAGGCCTGCATAAGTAAAAGTCTCGCTGAGTCCATATCTTTTCATAAGTTCTGTATATTTCCCTAGCGTGCACAGTGGTCTTGAAAAATAGGTCCCTAGCATGCTGCTGCGACGTGACTGTTAAGTGCTTATTCTTCAGAGACCTCGCTGTTGTATTTTTACCGTTGCCTTTTGACATCAGCTCGCTCTGTGTTCATGAAGCTGCTGCTTTTATCCGTGTTTCTCCAGACTGGTCGTCGACCTGGCTCTATTTGAATAGCGGGAGCGTTACAGCTGTGGAGATGGTGAGATAGAAACCTCAATGAGAGGCAATAAAATACAGAGAAGCGGTCAGTCGTAATTCTATTTTGGTGGCTTTTACATTGGTCCTTACTGATCGCACTATGAAAAACGGCCATAGTAAGTAAAAAGTTATTTTTTAAGTTCCTAGTAATAAAATGATGCCAACTATTCACAACTATTGTTACTATTTCTCAAACCTGTCAAGAAGGTTTGAGTTTCAGCTTCGTTTTTGTTAAAGATGTTGGCTAAAGTTTCTCAAATTATTTCAGCTGTTTCTTTGAGTATTTGGAAGCAAGGCCGTCTAATTCGGTTAATTTATGTAGGTTTGGAAGGATGGGCTGTTTTTTTACTTTTCTACTGTAAGTATGCTGTCTCAATATTTCTTGAGGGCTTAAGGCGTGAAGTTGCAGAATTTTGGGAGGTTGCTCAAGATTCAAGAAGTCACTGTGTTCAACCATGACATTCTGCAACCAAGCCTATTTAAAAATTCTTCTTTATTTTATCTGCATTGGAGCCTCCCATTAAGTCCCTTGTATTGAACTTGCGGCGCCGGCACTTCGCCCCCGCGGCTCCCTCTCGTATTGATCCCAGCACAGCTGCTGCTTCTGATATTTTGAAGGTTACTCGCCTTCTCTGTCCTGGTAACACCACTTTACTCTCGGTTCTGCTCAAAATTTAGCGGTCGCTTTGTTGTTGCTTTGAATGCATCTTCAAGAAGTTACACTGCCCAAGCTCATTAATCATCATTTGCTGTGTAAAATCAAAGTTGTTAGTATTTTAAAGAAACTGAATTGTGTTGTAAATTTAGAATAGCTGATCTAAACTTAATTGAAAGTTCAAAATTACTGGTAAATTTTTTTATTGTGTGACTCTACGGCTTCGTGAGCTGAGATCTTAAGAGGTTTCAAGTTCTTGAAAAATAAAATCACTTTGTAATTAGCATTAGTCGTTTAGACAATTTGTTGTTTTGAGAACTTTCGTTACAATATTCAATAACAATAATGTCAAAGTACAGCCTTTACATGGCATGGACTTATCAGACCATCTACTTGATATCTCAATGCAATACAAAATAATTTACTTCATGATAAAACATTTTCCGCCTCTGAGAAGGACGGAGTAAATGAATACTTTGAGGTCAAACCTTCATAAACGCAGATGAGGTCAACTTTTAAGAGCAAAGTTACAGTAAAAGTTTTAAACCGAATTTTTTAGAAGCATTTATCACAGAGTAATGCTCACTTCTAATAACATATACGTTTTTTGAATAAAATAAGGGTTATTAAGGCAAAAAACATGATATACTCAGTAATTAAAGCGTTATTTACGAGTATCGACGTTATAAACAGCTATATTAAGATTTTTCGAAATAGGGAACAGCTGTTCACTCGCATTTTCTTGCTGTTCAGATGGAAGTGAGTTGAAAACGTTGATTTACTATATTGTAACTTCCTTTTCTAGGTCTAGTCTCACTGGTGGCAAATTAACGTTATTTTCATTCAAACCTGACCGCTACTTTTTCCCAATATTACTTCAATGGCAAAATCCTTGAGTGGATAAAATCGTTTAGGCATCTGAGGGTTATTTTAGATGGTAAATTGACGTTTACAGAGTAAGTAACTACGGTTTGTCCTAAGTTTAATATGGAGTAAGGTTTATGGTTTTATGATATTTATTCGGTTTCTAGAATCTTACCAATAGATGCTTTGAAAACCTCGTATTATTTTCTTGCTTACACTTTAATCAATTCTTTCGTGTTATGGGAAGTTACACCTAAGATACGCACAAAATAGGAGAAAATTATTCTCAACAAAATCATGTAAATTATATCCGCAAACAAACTTAATTATGATAACGAAATTTTTCAAGCTACATATATTTATGAAAACTTGAACACATTGGCTTTTAACTACGTGTACCATTATTTTTTATTGAATTTATTCATTTTTTAACATTCAATCAAGTAACATATTTGACATAATTTACTCTTCATCTGTGTAATCATACTTTAAACGTTCGTAATAAAGTATTTAATATAGTCTTTTCAGCGTGTGCTGTTAGCTTGTGTGTAATAGGCCACCGAGTTCGGTATACAATTAAATTGATTTTAGCGACGACATCTGTAAATGAAGAAGAGTTTATGTAGAAAACTACTCATCTGCAAAAAGAATAACTTTACAGCTCCTTCAAGTGAAACCATTACCTGTCCCTTCACGCTATACTTTACGAGAATCAGTTTCAGGAACTGCATTAAATTATTAAAATTGTCAATTTTATTATTAACACGGCGTTTCTTAAAGCTAAAAATTTGAACGGAATCGGTCTCACTGCCCATCAGCTACAGGAACTCTGCCAGATTTTGAAGAGGCCGTTCACTTTATTGGTGCGTAAGCATTCCTAGTAAATCGAAACCGTGTTACTTTTTGCTCATTATTTTGATTTGGCTGTCAACAAGCTGGCGCAAAGAGATTTGTTTGTATTAGGTGACGAAACCATTCCTGGCGGAAACGTTTAGCAAACAACTAGTAATAATAAACATAAATATTCTTTAGAGTATACTCGCACACAAAAATCGTTCCTGCAATTCAATTTTGTTAGCACAACCCGAGTGTGATACTCAGCTTGGTGACGTCCATAGAATTTTGACGATGACAATGTTTTACTCGTAAATTGATGCCTCGTTAATTACAAGCGTCTGACGTAGAGCGTTAAGATATTCTACAAGAAATGATATGAGCTCATAAATATACTTCTAAATATAAATATAGAAATATAATTAGAATCTACCGATTGAGGAAATTATCGTCGATTGTAGCAATTGTTCAATGACATCTAAAAGATCTTAGTTGTGATGTTCGTGCATGTCTTTGGCATTCGTTACTAGTTAAATGAGCATATTTACTGTTTATTTGCCTCTGCTTTCTACGAACACTAACTTCGGAAGGCGTGTTGACCCAAGTTCAGGCCGTGACCAGCTGAGCGACACCAAGGCAGTGGACCAGCCACGTGCCTACACCATGCGACTGCCTCCCACCCAAACTCATCTGGCTCGGGCACTGAGCCAGACGCTCTCGCGTTGCCCTCTGTATTGAGCGACGGCCCGGTGGCTCCCTTATGCCTTCCTTACTCGACCCTTCTTTTTAGGGCGCTTCTTTCATTAAGCCTTGTGTCTCTGCAATATTATTAGTTTTGGCACTCAATACCCGATACTATACGAAGTTTGTAATCAGCGTAGTTGAGTTGTACAACTTGTATTATACTGAGTTTGTATTTTGTTTCGATATCGTTTTTATTTGATGAATTGTTTCACTAGCAATGTTATTTAGAGAATCTCGTGTTCAGGGACGAAAATAAATTTGATGTATAAAAAATTAATGGACAAAATGATCGATTTTCGTGTGGGACTCGGGAGATTGGCACCCAGGTAGTCGTTTGAAGACAAGAAGCGGCATCAGTGATGGTCGATCACTAAAACTGGAACTCGTTCATTCGTTTTTGAGGAAGAGAGGTTAAACTTAACCATCAACGACATTCTTACAGAGGTGCTGTTGCCGCTGGTTAAAGTTCATTCAAAATATAATCATTGGTCACTCGGTACCCTAACATTGAGTTAAGAAAACACATGACTGGTTGGCATGCAATTTTCACTAATTCATTTCGGAGGATTGACCTCTTCATTGCTAGATCCTGAGTTCCCTCGATTAAGGCTGCTAGTCTGTGCTGGAGAATAAGGATCCGGCCACACAACACCCAAATTTTGAGATACTGAAGTCAAAACTCAGAAAGGAATGCGTCAATATCTCTCACAAATTTATTCATGACTTGTGCAGGTCATTTTCTAAGCGTCTTCAGCTTGTTATCGACGCAGACGGAGGGCATATTGAATAAAATATTTCCTTCCGAATACTGCTCATTTAACTACCATTTTTTTGCGTTTGTATATATTTTATGCGTAATAAATATGGTTTTAAAAGTTGTAATGTTGATTATTGAACACACTGTAAACTTCATCCTTTTGACGTAATAGCCTTGTCAAAAAGCATTCGATCTTATTTTAGGTCATTAAACATAGAATATGAGCCACTCCTTCGAGCTACCAGTCCCTATGCTATTTTTCTAACAAAGGTAGTATTTTCGTGAGGACACACTGGGATTGACGACCCAAATCTGTGCAGCACTTGGGCGCAGCGCCAGCTGTATGCTGTCAGTCCCCTAAGCTCCCGTTTTTTAGTAACTGTTCAGGTGTTGACATGATGGCGCAGCTTATAGGCTCAAAGAACCGTGTTGCTTGTCATTGTTGCATTCCCAACCAGTACTGGTAATGTTGTAAGGAATTAACCAGGAGCTAAAGAATTTTGTATGGATTGTTGAGTGAGCAGAGCTAGGCCTTTCAAGTTCTCTTAGTAATGAGATTCGTTACGTTCGAGGCAAGGTTCGTTGCGAGGAAGAGATCCATGGTTCTCCGCCATTGTCTGCTAATACAAGTCTTGTAATTGGGACATACAGCCACAATTCGCGCAGCAGAAGAGTCTAAAAAATCATCTGGGTGGTCAAAAACACCAATAAACACGTAGCTGATTCGGGAACTGGCAATGCTCCAAAAGATAGCAAATGTTGGCCCATGAATGCGCTCATGTAATGAAAGCTTGGAGTTCTCTTTATTGTTTTTACTCGCTCTCTTTCTGAGAAATAACTGCATATACGAGTGCCATCTTGAGCCTTGCCAGACTTAATAAAGCTTATCATTGTTTTTGTTTATGCTACTATTTTATTTGTTCCATTTTTCTGACAAAATTTGCTACTGCATTCGTCTTTTGTAAGTTACTACCTTAACGATTTGAATGAAAATCAAGGTGGCTTCATTAGTTTGATTTTTACTAAAATGAAATCGTGTTTGCAAATAAAATACGTAACTCATTCAGCGTAGTTCGCTTTCACCCGTAGTTGCGTTCCTTTTTCGCTGGCGGAGTAGATTTTTTCTTTAAAATTGATCGTTCTTGAGACGGGATGTGACCGCAACAGTTTGTGGGACGTTCACTAGAAGCTCAACATCCACCCACCCACAAGGTTAATTAGTCACGCGCAGCTCTCTAAAGTTCTGTTATCGTCACTGCACCAGACACATATTCTGAGAACCTGATTCTCTTAAGTAGCTGCATGTACTTGCCGTGATCTGACCGAAATTCTAAATTCGATAAAAATGGAAATTTAATCGTGACTCGTCAGTTTTCAAAGCGAGATCTAGAGTGTGCATATTCTTTTCCAAATTGAAGGCAGTGTTGTATAGTTTGTATACATTAATATCTGGTGCATTTCCAACTGTCATGCTTCATTACTGCCAGCCCTATCGATGTTGGTCATTCGAAAGCATGTTGTATAAGGTCAGGAAGGTATGACAAAACGATTTGTTATTAACCAATGATGCAACACACAATTAAAAATTAAAAGCTATTTGAAAGATCTCGTGCAAATTCAATGCAATATGCAATTTTAAATTGTGTTCCCGTATTCAGATTTTATCGTGATGTTTAAGTAAAACAAGTTCAGCGCACCAACTCCCAGTAAATGTAAGAGAAAGAATCTTGTTCAACTAATTCATTGATTGAATTAGTTGCTCAAAGTTAAATACGACCCAGCATCATTGCACTTGAGAAGCAGGGTACGATCAAGTTTGTATGACAAGTGTGGTTCAGGGATTCATCTCCTATGCACCTGTGACAAGCAACAGCTGTTCGTCCACCAAATATGTTCTTATTACTTGTACCGTGTTAACTCCAATCTTTACGGAGGTTTTGTTTTACCATATAGTAAATGAGGTAAGTGAAATTTAGACGTATTTTTTGTAATATTGTGCATGCTTATACGAAGAAAATTTCTTTTCAGTTTCTCTTATGCTTCGTTTGCTATTGCCGTATTCTGGTAATAATGAATACAAGTCTTCTGAAGTTAAAATCTTAAGAAATCTTGAATTTCGCGCAGTGCAAGTTTGCGGTTTTTAAGCTGTATGTTTTTTGCGGGACTTGAGTGCAATAAAACATCTTTTTATGTATGTGCGTGTTTCATTATTTTGTTTTAATTGTAAGCGATGGTTCATATATAACGGAAATTTAAATGCTAGTGTACTGGCCGACCGGATGACTTGCAAGAATTATGTAGTCGACACTGAATGCCGACCAACTTAACAAGCTGAACGTGAGCATGAAGCTGTGGACCAGTGATGATCTATCGCTTCAGTGCTAGACAGTGAGACATCGGTTACAATCCTTCTGCAGGAGGACTCTGCCTGGTTGTATACATTTAATACACTCACACTATCCATTTGAGATCTGATGCTCAAAACGTAGCGATGAAAAAGACTAGGGGAAGGAGTTGCATTACTTTTCTAAGTAGGTAGGGCGTCTATTAAGTCATACACTACGGTATTGTTTGTGAAGTAACGGTCGAACGGTCTATGTTTAGAACGGTAAATACGTTTTAATTTGAAAGTCTGAGCGTGGATCACGGTGGGAGTTTACAAGCCTTGAGCTGAGAGGCACATGACGTTAGCTTCTATTGCAGCAACTGCTACGCTCTCTGAATCCTATACGCTCTCAGGGAAAGTTGATGCATTTAATCGTTGGAAGTTTTCGTTCGTGCATCTGTCAGGCTTTGAAGAAATTGAAATTGAATTCCAAACCCTTGAAAAAATGTATGTATACGTGTCACAGGATTCATAACATAGTGTTAAATATCGTACTATAATAATGAAGCTCTCATTAAGTGCAGGAATATCATTTGTACAAAGAAGAAAGCGGTACAATCATACGTTTTATGCGTCAAATCACAAAGAGGATTTACGTGGGGCTATAAATACACGGATATATCACTGAGAAAGCGTAACTGACAGTCTTTCCCAAGCTGAATGAACGCTGTGCGCTGTTTGTTTGTTTTTTAAATAAAGCGCGTAAAAGCTGCAAACATTTTGTAAGCAAAGTGTTCAGCAGGGGATAAATAATTTTCGAGCTCACTGAGTTTCAGACCGGAAACGTTGTTCATGCTCCTCAAGCTACTGTCTGTGTTGCACAAGATTTCAGTTTTTTTCAGTTTGCTGAAGGTGTTGTAAGGAACGAGTCGAGTGCAATACGCGTTTCTTAGAATGCATCGTTCTGTACAATCATCAAAAAATTGAAACAGTGATAAATAAAAACTTTGAGGAGAATTGGTAGCTCGATTAAAAATTGAGTTGAAAAAGAAGGCTACTGAAATGAATTTATGTATTTCAAACTAATTTCTGCCAAGGAAAGTGTTAGGATTACTCGTTAAGAGTTCCAAGAAGATTTGCTTTCGTCAGAAATTAGTGTTAGTAAACGTGCAATAAGCTATGAAATTGATAGGAACAACTAAAAGTCGCTCACACCTAGGAAAACACTGCTATTAGTAAAACGAAGAATTGCTTGGTTGTAATTTGTTTGTGAGCCTAAGGATAAGGAAAAATCATTCTGGGAAAGAGTTTTGTGGACCGATGAAGCCATGATTAAGCTATTTGGACGTAATTCAAGATATCCTGTTTAGAAGAAAGACGGTGCTGCCTTCTAACCAAAGAACATAATTTAAACAGTGAAATTTGATGGTAATGAAATCATAGTTTGGGGATATTTCTTCGCAAAAAATACTGAAATATACTAGTAATAAATAGTAAAATGCAGACCACAGCAATGAGATATTTTCTCACTACAGAATTAGCACAACTTCGAGGGTTTAGTTTTCTGTAAACAGGCCTTTTTCTATTTTTTATTTTTCCCTTTGTCTCGTGGCAGAGACCGCCTTCCGTAAAAACACTTTCCTGTCTTTGTGTTAAGTTCCTACCATTCTCTATCGTTCGTTAATCTTTTATTTTGTTGAAATTCTCCGAGTCACTTCTATTATACTCCACTAGTGATTAGGTTCATAAAACATTTGTTTAATGATAGCGGTTCACAATAACTATTTATCGGTGCATAACTTAGAGAACATAGTCGTATTAACACATAGTCTATTAAATTATAATTTTTCGAGTTGGAAGTTCAGATATTGGGGCTGTTAAAGTCATACACGTTCTCTGAACCCTTTCTATTTATTTGTTGATGTGTGGTCCGGAGTTTAATCTTGTTGAAGCAAGTATGAGTTTTCCTCAGGCTGCTTCTTCCATCAAGGGCTTCAGAGTCATCCAGCATCTTCCCATGCTTGTCGTGTTGAGTCAGAGATCTTAGCTGGGCTCTTCAAAACATTCAATCGCTGGATGAATTCCGGCGGATGGGAGCGTTTAAACCTCCGATCGCGAAGCTTCCTGGTCGCCACAACTACTAAATTACCTGTACAGTTATTCGTAACCTGTCTCACAGCCTTAACTCTATTTAGTGAGAATTGGGGAGCAGTCGTGATGGTTGAATTATTATTATTGCAACTTGTGCGGATCGACAAAATGAAAGTCACTTTATGTCAAACACTCGAGCTGCCTCCGCTTCATGATAAATCCTGTTCAGGCTATCCCTGTGGTCATGATGAAAGTGGTTTCAACTTTCATGATCTGGAGTTGATAATTTTAGGATTTTCATAAATGTAATAAAAACAAAGAGTAATTTATGCTAAATACCCTGTACGAACACTCATTGCTATTCATGACCCGATACCTTCGTTGTCACTAAAATCTTAGCATGTAATTAGGCTGCTTTGTTCTCTGTGCGTCTAATTTCTTTACTGTAGTGTTTAGAATTAATGAAATGTACTTCAATCGTAAGACGTGTGTTTCTTTGTTTTGAATCTAAAGTTTATAAAGAAAAATAGCTGCAATTAATTATTGAATTTTCAAGGCCTTCAACATCAGTTTTATATTCACCCAAGAGGAATATTGTTTACAAATATTTTGGACAATTTCTGGGAGAATATTGAAGTTTGTTTTGAAGGACCATGATCAGCTTAATACGTACTATGTAGCAGGAAAAATTAAGCTCGGATATGCTAAATATTTCAACTAGATATCTGGAGCTTTTATTTCAGAAGAACAGTGCAAGTACTCCTTTAAGGTCTAATAAAAATTATGATAACCTCTTGCTCCATTCAAAATTGAAGAGCATCGACTTCGTTTTGTGGTGTAAAATTAAACGATAACAACACAGTTTGTTGTCTCTACAGCAAGGGAAAAAATTTCCTTCCTGGAAATAGTTATAAACACCGAGGACGTTGAATAAATTGTTTTTAGGAAATTTCAAATACTAGAAAATGTTGCAAGTTTTCTTCGAGTACTAAGCAAACACTCGTAGAAAGTAAAGAAAAATCGAATTGTCTGCAAAATGCTGATAAAATTATACAGAATTTACCAGTTTTCTTGTTATTATATGGTTTTAAAAATCTTATCTCATCTTCTCAGGATGCGCTAGCTTCGATAGCTGGTGCTCTCAGAGTTTTTCTATTCACTAGTAAATTAATTCATAAATCTTCAACATAATTTGGACGTTGACGAGTAACCTTTACGTCTAAACTCTGCCTCAAGTTTTCGTTAGAGTCCGTTTCCGGGCTTCGAGGTGGCCAGTCCATAATATAAAATTCATCTCTAAGAAACTCAGTATGATGTTGCATTAAAGCTGAGGGCATTGACCGTGTTGCATGCAGATAGCCTCTTTAATGTTAGAATCAATCACGAGAAGTTCCGCACGAACAAGCAACGAGGTCTAATAATATACAGGTGCTGCTGCATGAGTGTAAATGTCGAGACACGAAAGGTATATGTCTCGGACCATAGCTCAGCTAAAAACGAACGACTACGTTTATAAAATTAGTTGCAGAAAGCATCATCCATTCCGTTCGGCCTTCCTATCATAAGCCTTGCATATTCATGCAGACACACGAGGTGCCTATGTAGAGAAAAGCTAATAACTGTTTCAGGTTTTGTCTCTGGGTTCGTTGGCAGTAGATTAGTGGAAATTTTTAATGAACCCAGCGTATACCTCTTAACCAGTTCTCTTTCGTTCCATTCATCTCATTCAATTATCAGCCACCGTAGTCTAGTGGTATGCGGCCCGTGTTCTGTATCGGGTCTCTGCTTGTGCAGAAAGACTGCGTGCGGGTTCGAAACCCGGCAATGAATACGAGCTGTTTCTCGTTTCACGCTGTGAGCTCGCACTTATCGGTAAGACCTCAACTCATCGCCCATGGACACATCCCAGGATCGTCGCATGGAGCTCACCATCACCCTTACTCTAAGAATATTAACCTTAAGAATTTGAAAAACCAATGTACTAAATGTCTATGTACTGTGTACTTGATTGGAAATAAAGATTGTTTTTGTTTTCATCACTAATTTCATAGAATGCTGCCATTTACTCAGTGTCTTCGAATGTCAAAACTCTCTTGATGATAAATCCTAGTACGCAACTTGCTCACGACATCTGTTACCCATTTCTTACTGGAATCAAACCACATCAAAACGTACACTTCTCAATTTTTAATTTTTTCATTGTTGTTATGCATTATCTTCCTGTCTCTGCTACTCTCAGTCCCACAAAACGCTTGAAATGATTGCACTCTAAAACCAATTTCTTCCACTCGCATGCCGAAACTTTGATACTTCAAGACGCCTTTTAACTCTCTTATGCTTAGTGTAACTTTTCTACTTCACGTGCACCTTCTCTTTCATGTCTTCTCCTTCAGGGGCTCTAAGTAATCGAACGATCTTTCGTCTTGCATTATTTCGGAATGTTGTAAAAAAATATATCTTGAGATAAAATCATTTCCTTTGACTTACAGAGATTAGTTAACGTTTAATGGTCCACATTACCGCCTTTAGCTTCGTGAAATTATTTGTAGATACTGTAGATAAAATTATGAACCAACATTGATTGGGATACCGCGTATGAATAGTAGAAATTTGAGCACTTATAAAGATAAGCAAAAATCCAAAATGATTCATGAAAAAAGTACGTATGTATTAAAAATTATTAAGTATTTCATATTTTATCGTGAAAAATGTGTCAAATTTAAGTACGTGCTTCAGAGTTCTTTACTTCGTCAGTGATTTCTTACATCGCTGCTATTGCATCTGGTGACAAAATCTGCCATCTGACGAGTCTCGAGGACCTTCTTCATTTATTTCTCATCTGAGGCGCCAAGTCTATAGCGAATAATTGCAGAAATGTCATCAAGATTCATTTGTGGACGAATTACGTCGACGGTAAACACTGTATTGTCTAACAGAAGTGTCGCCCCAGTGCTGAGTGGCGGAGGCATCGATGTACATCTTGCTCGTCCCTTGTGTACATGTGCTAATAAACATTCTGTGTGTTGAAATCCACTCAGTCTACTGATCTATTATTGTCGTTGTTTCGTTGAACTTACATATATTTTGATAGCAATGTTTGTCAATGAATGTACGTATGGAGTACAATATTTCAAATTAATGTGTCGTGCGAAGGATATGTTGACGAAATTCATTTTTTTAGCGTCTCTATTTCTAATGTGCATATTCTTTGATGACGTATAGCAAACCTCCAGCTTGAGCATAAATTGATGAAAATATCTAATTGAACCTATAGCATATAACATGCCTTTTGAGTTATTTCATTCAACTCTTCAAAAATAGCAAAGTGAATACTACAAAATTGTCTCAAGCTGAAATAGGGTAAACATAGCCGTAGATTCCCATGTTGATGGACACTCAGTATCCCAGGACTGACAGCGTCTCTAAGATCTGTAAGGCTCTGTAGGCCGGGAAGTGGCGGTAAGGCGTTCAGGGAAAGGTGAAGTTGTGGTGTGTGAACTCCCGCAAGTTCCTGTGTCGTGTGGCGCAGGTGTGCGATCACGCTGCTATCATTTGAGTCGCGGCTGCAGTAGCAGAGGCGTGTGTGGTGTGCAGGTAGCTGTGTATGGTGCTTTAAGTTGTGTACTCTCAGGTATAACGACAGTGAACACGAAGTGATTTGTAATCTCATATGTGTGAGAAGTTGGTACATTAGGACTTGTGTTTGGTGATTAGACTGTTACTGGCACGCTTTTCCTGCGCGAGGGGCGTTTTTATCAATCATTCTTCATGACGCGTTGCGGCTTTTAATAGAGTTGAAGTTACTAATGGTGTTTAAATAGCTAATTTTTTTGGCTTTTTTCTCGGTGTTTTTTCTAGGTTCTTAACGTTTCACTATGGGAAGATCAATGCGCTTTAAATTTGTGAACAAATATCTCCCCTGTAATGAGAATGAATGAAGTCATGTAATTCTAGTTCATTCATTTGAAATTGGTTCGTCTTTCTCCATAAAATGAGTCAAATTATAACAAATAGCATGCACCACTGAAGCAGACTCTGTTAGCTTAAATTCCCCACAGTTCGGCGCTTATTAAGTTCCTGGTTTTGTTTCATAATTAGGAAGCTTTCCAGCTATGCCTTTTTTATATGGAAATTTTCTCTCGTGACTTTTGTAACAAAATATTTTAAGTTATTTACTTTTTCTACTTCTGAACTGTCTGTTGCATAATGTTGACTGTTACCGTTTTGATAGTTACCGTTTTGGTAGTTGCCGTTTTGATGGTTATCGAAACCAAACTTGGTTTAATAAATGATGATCGATATTGATAATCCTCTGGCTTATCTGTATTGACGAGTAATTTAAATTGTCAAACTAAAAGAAACAATGGAAATAGGGCATTTAAATTACACACACTAGTACGCCGGATTTTGTAGGGTCAGGATTTACCGGATTTACTTACAACTTGACTTATGAAGCTCGTCTCGCTCGCAGATGGATTTCATTCCCTGTACTAATGAACCAGGAAGTGAGTGGACAAGTTCCGAGACCACGATTAAGACGAGATAGGGACAACTTTATTCAAAGCTCTTCAGTACTTTAATGGAACGGCATGAAGTATTGTAGTTATGAGGAAATTCACAATGAGCGTTGGCTGTCAAAAATTTTATAATTTATCTTCGGATTTGCTTTCTGCTATTTTTTGAATTCTGATGAAATTGCAGTTATAGTGTCCCGAGAGCGTTCAGAATTTTTTTTTCTCTTTTTCTGCTTCAGCAGATTAAATACACTGGATAATCGTTATTAAATATTAGATTAGCACATAATAATACATCCCAGTTTTGTACGCAAAGTAACAACACAATGAGATCGTACTGAAAGTAATCCCCGCGTTTTTAAATAGTGGATTTGAAACAGTTTTGAAGTGATACATGCAAACGCAGGATGTGCACCATGGTGCGGTGATGTTCCTAAGTCAACATGCTTTGCCTGAAACGTCAGATAGTCATCTACGTTCCCTCTCTGAACTGGCAAGCGTCGTCCTGGACAGGACGCTCCTCTTCGTCATGGTCTCCGCACTGGTTTTGCCGTGGCCGATACTTTGGAACGCGTCTCCTGAGGACGACCGCCAGTGTGAGTTGTGTAACAGAAGATATTGTTCCAGCTGTTGCTCGAGACACCAAGTCCTAGTACCGATTAACTGTATTTTTAAATAAGTTTTGATTTGGTGTAAATATGTATTGCATTTTCATAGGTATTACTTCTATATATCATTGAAATTTAAGCGTCTATTCTCTACTCCAGGTGTTGGCGTTAATCCATGTAAATGCATGCTAGTAATTGTTCGGCTGCAGGTTCTGACAGCTTGAAATTTACATTTTTCCTTCAAGAAAAAACGTTTAGTGCTGAAAAATTGAAACGTTCAACGTGCTTAAGTTGGGTTTTGTTTTCAGATTTTAACCTCATGAACTCAAATATAAATTGAATTCATTGCCGATTGATATATTGAATAATGTTCCACTGCAGTCAGTCCTAGTTACTAATTTCTAACATTTCAATTCTCGGATGAAGACGTCCGAAGTATCAGTTGATAGCCGTAGAATTGTACCGCTGCAATAATTTCAATGTCGTTAGCTGTGCTAGCAAAGACGACATAATTTTATTTGTCTTGGTAACTTTATTTTGGTACTCAGGTTCAAGTACGAAAGCTAAGTACAATTTATCAATCGTACTTTCGTCGTTGATTTTAGCTGGACGGGAAATTGGGCATAAGTAGAATGGTCGACCCATTTCTATGAAATAATGTCCAATGTATATAATTGGAAGCATTTTGAAGCCTTTAGGAAATTTAACTCGAGAAATAATTGTCCATGTGGTATCGTCGTATTTATTCTATTATCTTGCTTACTATTAATTATTTTTTTGGTTATTAAGTTATAAAATGACTTGCTTTCCCCGAAAGTGCATCAGAGTATCAGAGTATGCTGCAGCAATTCGTCCATTAAAAAGTAAATGAATTTTAGATAATTTTTTAATTGTTTACGTGTTTCATTCGATATGAATGCCATGCACGTATTTAAGTAGCAAAGATCACAACATAAAAGATCTAGTATTGAACCTTTCTTCGAAATATTTACATGAACACTGAATTGTTACGTTGTAGTATGTTCAAAAGGTTCATAAAAAATTACGAAGAAGCTTACGGAGGTTGTAGCGTTTGTACGTGATTTTGCCACATACAAATGAAATGAAATAATTAAAAAAAATTAGAACCTTGAACAATCATATGTTTCTCAGTATATAAAACTTCCCAAGCTAGATAATTTTCCGCATTAGACTGTTGTAAATTGAGTTTTATAGTTTGGAAGAGTATCTTTAATATTTCTAGTTCGTGTGGAGGCCAGCGTTTTGAAACGTTATCGATGCTTCATTTGTCCACTTCATTCTTTATTCCTTCTTCAGCTTTTCATCCTACTAAAATACTCCTTGTGGGTGTTTAAGCCATTCAAGAGAAAACTATTTTAAAACTATAACAATACGAACATAGCGCATATTACTTACTTTTGATAGGAAAGGCCTTTTCTTAGTTAGTGTTTCTTGTAATATTTCAGTATTTATAGGTGTCATGGAGTGCATTGTTTGGTGTCTTTACCGAGGGACCTTATCAGCGATCATGCCTTATCAATTAAATTGCTTATCGGCGGGCATTTGGGGCGGTGTTACTTGCATGTACAAAGCAGCGATAATTGAACAAACTGTCAGGACCATGAACTTCCTGAACGTTAATCATCAATCATGTTGTAAATTTACATTTGTTTTGTGTCCAGGACATGTTTTATTTTATTACGAATCATTTTATTTCAAATTTCATGAATTTTCATTACGTATTGAGAAATCATTATTTGAAGAGGTTGTGTCTACATGCCGTGTCAATGTATGCGTTGCTCTTCCAGTCATTCCAAGTCTCTGCTTTAAAATTTACAACTTTATTACGGGCACTGAATTTCTAACCTTAATTTTTACGAATTGAGTATGCTAGTGTGCTTATTTGTTTCGCGAGTTTTTTGATAAAATTCTTACTGGATGTTACGCATGTTTTGATTCTAAGCTCTGATCATATCATTCGTGTAGTCAATAGTTTTTTATCATTCTGTGGAGGGTAGCAGCTCTGAGGGATTTCATCAATTTATTCATTGCGTTTTGTCCACTTTTGTGGGAAGAATGCAAATTTTCTATTCGATTTGTCTGATGAACTTGAACTTTCAATCCAAGGTTTAGAAAATTTTCTGATTTCCCATTTACTTCGAAAATTTACGCTTGTTGTATTTGCTACAGGATCTTCCAGTAACCTACACGGTGTTTTTAGAACTGTTGTAGAACGTTAATTCCAATATATTATTCCACTTCGATTTTCATGCTGTCACTTTCAAATGATTTTATAGCAACTGCTGTGGAGTCTAAGTCACTGCTAGTTTTTCTCGCTTATGAATAAATTTTAATGTTTATTCCTTTAGCAGTAAAGGCTATATTTTTAGCATATTTATAAAAGCGTGACTCTAGCTAGCCTGTTATCTCAACTGAATGAATTTTCACGGCTTTGCAAAAGCCTTTCACTCGAATTTCTTAAGTTTCTGTACTTTCACACCTATGTTGTTCAGACGAAATAAAATCTCGCAAGACTCTTCTAACTGAAACTAACGGAACGCAAAATTTTGACAGCGACGATGTGAGAAAGTTATACAAAAGGGGCGACTGTTCTGTACGGTGGTTGTCTTCGTTGTGAATGAGAGTATTTCTTGGTCTCAGACGAGTTCTCATCCCCGTGTTCTTGGCCGCTATTTGGGACCCTGACGACATCCCCGACCGTGCGTCATCGCTTCTTTTAGCGTCTTCCCTGATTTTCTGTCTCTCTATGAAACGTTGAATTTGTGTTGCAAAAAGTGTATCCTTGTATTTATAGGTTACCTATTTGAACTTTTGTGGCCTTCGTCTCAAACTCAGTTTCATGCCGTTGTGCCGTTGTTTGAATCAGTTTCATGATTAGGTTTCTCCTTATTCATGAATATTTTATATTTTCTCTTCTATATTTTGAATTACCCACAAATGCATTAATTCTAATCGTTTGTTTGATAGTGAACGAAATTGAATTCGGTCATGCTCAGTCAAAAAAATGTAGAATAGGTCGCTTCTTACACACGGGGAGTGTGTAAGAAGCGACCTATTCTACATTTTTTTGGTGAGCAGGTCAGGATGATTTTTAGCCCACATTGAAAAAAAACATTCATTATCACATCGGCCCATCAGATCCGTGGAAAAGTGGGATTTCCGATTCTTTAAGAACCATTCACTCTCCAGCAGTAACCCTCACATTGAAAATTGTACAATAATGCGGTGCATTGAATTTTTGTTCAGCAGCGAGCAGATGACAAACTTGAGTGATGACAAATATCGTACTGCTCGACGTTGGCAATGAAGGTATTGTCAGTCATCGCAGGGTTTTTTTTTGTTAAACCTTGTCCTCAACCTAATTCCAATGTTGCAGCTTCACCATTCTAAGTAAATTCTCGAGCCATAATTACATTCTACCATTCATTAAGTATTGAAAGTGTGGAGGTAGTGAATGGTTGTTCATGTTTGAGTTGAACTCGCTCACTACGTGACTTGTCAGTCCTTGCTCTAAGCGTTTTTGTCACCGTTAGATGACGTACAAATGAGGAAAGTCAGCACTTTTTGTTCAAACTTTACACCATAACTTGTAAACGAAGTGTTGAAGTAATTTCACTGTTCATGTTCGTGGTATGATTTGTTCATTATTTAAACGACGCCAACGAAGTTCAGTCTCCTGGCTACGCCCATTCTTCAATATGAATGAAATTAATTTAGGATTTCCGTAATTATGGGAATTACTGGTTTGGGTGAAATCTTTTGCCCTGCGCATGTTATTTTATTTAAGTGCTATGTCTGCAAAGTTAGGGATTACAATATACTTGGGACTCCAATCAATATTCAGTGATTAGTTCCAGAATGGACAAGTACGCCTTCGCTACCAACTATGTACACTCTTTTGGAGATCGTACAACCGTAGTGTTGACTCTATCGAGCTTGTATGGCTCCTATAAACAATGACTTGGTCACATGTTTGTCACAAACATCTAACCTGTCATCCTGGTCAGCTTGCTGAAACTGTACAGGAACACCTGCACAGTTTCAGTTGCCAAATCTGAACTTGTCCTCCCAGTAAGTTCTTCATTTTGCTTGTTTAACTTGGTAAGCCTTCCCTAATTCAAAACTTCTTAAGAAAAAGCTCCGAAGTCCATTAAAAAGAAAACACTGAAAGTTTAATTTCAGACACGTTCAATTATTTTCAATTAATTAAACATTTTTTTTCAACGTAACTGTAAACTTTTTTTTGTAAGACCAACATTTGGTTTCTATTAAACCATCCAAGTTTTTTCACGCGAAGAAATGGCCCATAAACCCCATTTGATTTCTTTTGAAGTTGAATGAAGAGTCAGTTTCTAGCAAACTGTATCATTTAACGGCAGATATTAAAATTTGGCAATGTTCATTGTACGTGAGTGAACTGAAAAACGCTTTTGTATTTTCTAATAGCTACTCGGTGTCAATCTTTTACATCTTAAAAATCCAACATTTATAGGATATCGATGTCAATGGCATGATTTATTAGAATATGTTTTTTAAACTCGTGCACATTGAAAATTTACAAAGATTGGTTAAATACCAGAGTTTCAATACCCAGCTACCTGAATTATGTACACAAGACACTTTATATTTTACGTACGTTTCTGAATGTAATGGCTGGTGCATATGAAAACTAACTTTTTCTCTACGTGCTTCATGAGTCATCATTGGCCATGACATCGACCGCGGTACAGCATGGTATCCACACTACGGCTGCTTGGATCGATTACTTGTCGTACTGCAGGTCTTCTTGCTCGATATGCGAGCCAGGACGTCACAATATCACCGTGAATTGTGCGGCGTGTGTACGTGTTGTGTCCTTTACCTGTAAGCACATCGATACGGACGTATGGACTGACCAAACTAATATGGTCGTGTAAATAGTAGAGCTGCCAAATTCGAAGATGGAGATAGGGGATTCTAATAAATGTGTAGAATAGAGTAGAATAGAATGAGGCTATAGGAACGAACCTTCTGGCCCATTCTTGGGTCGGATAATTACTTCGATAATTATTCGGTTG
This sequence comes from Trinorchestia longiramus, assembly GCA_006783055.1. Lineage (NCBI taxonomy): Eukaryota > Metazoa > Arthropoda > Malacostraca > Amphipoda > Talitridae > Trinorchestia > Trinorchestia longiramus. Next base: position 152,248 of record VCRD01000031.1, read on the forward strand.
TTTACCCAAGACCCATGCCGTATTTCTAGCCCCGTCAACCATGTCGGCAGCGGGATTCGAACCCGGGTCTTTCCGCTCGCAAGCAGACTCGCTCACCAGTCGACCAAGCTGGTGATACCAGTCGACCAAGCTGGTGATTGTACTTTGTACTTTGTACATTGTACTTTGAATTCATTCTATGGGGCGGTAATGGGAACCTTATTTTGGTCGAATCATCTCTTGAACGCTAAATCATTGGGGGTTTTAAGTGGTCCATATGTAGATTTTTTTTATCTATAATAATACGATAGACAGACCACCAAATTTGCAGCCACGCAACGGTGGGAATAGCAAACGATTTCACCAAAACCAATAAGCGAAAACGCTTGCTACGGTTTACTGCTGAACACCGCAGTTGTAAAGCGTTGTATACAGCTGCTTTATCAAGCAAGGTATAACTAAATATATGAAGCTGAAATTATGTGTTGAAACTATTTTTGCACTTTTATGGATGTCAGTGATTATTATAGTGCGAGAAATTTAGCATTTACAAGTATCTTGGTTTTGTGCCAAACTTAAACTTTTGTGTAAGTTTTGCAAAACTGAGCAATCTCATCTTCAGAACAATTTTCCCACTGACGTCAACTAAGAATCTCGAAGTGCAATTTACATCCGTGTGTGCATTAGTGGACGATAAATTTCCATTAATTGACGCAAATTTTCAACTACTTGCACTCGACAACGCTCATCTCTCACCAAAATTTCTCGAATGATGAGTTACTGCTTATTAGTACCAGAACTAATTTTCCGTTAATTTACTGACCTTCAGAAATTTTTTGCAGTGCAACAAATGAATCCCGTGATAACATCTGTCTGCTCATCATTTCCAGCATTTCTTAGAGTAATGACTCGAACAAATGTTCTTGAATGCAACAGAGCGCATAAATACACTGTGTACACTCAGTACGTTCCTGGGTGTTACCAGGCAGTTCGGATAGCAGTTTGACTCATTGTGTAGTGCTTTACTCTCACGTCGCTTCTCAATTTTTCTACCTTCAGTTCAAATTGACATGTGTATAAGTTTCAAAGCCTTAGCTGTAGTTAACGTATTTTATTTATTAGCTGAGAGATACTCCCAGAGACGATATTATTTTGATTTTAATTTGTTTTTATTCACGTGAATTTCGAACCAGTTTAAAGAACCTTCGTTTATGGAATGTATTTCATCATACAAAGTCAAAGAATTTGTTTGCAACAAGAATTTCAGTTATGTTGAAAATTGCACAAAATAGAACAATTTGAAAATCGCAGTACAAATAAAGGCTTCTAAGCGGCGGTTTTGTGAGACCCATATTACGCGATTTGGCTTACGGTTTAAATAATAATAAATATTTCATGCAATATACCAGTGCATGCTAATGCACCTCCATTCTAAATAGCTGGGAACACTTTAAATGCATGTCCTATCTTCGGTGACTGCTGCTAAAAATTCCTGGAGCCACTGGAACGAGGGAAGAGGCGTAAGTGAATCATCAGTTCATACAGCAGGCTTGTATTTACAGCAATTTTTAACCCATGCGTTACGATACTGATGTCCAGTAAGTCTCTAAAGTCTTTAGGAAACTGAATACGTTCCAATACGGTTGCATAAAGTTTTGAAAACTCTTTACGACAATAATATAATATTCAACATTTGAAGACAGCACACTCAGCCTTCGACATGCTAGGCACTCGCAACTTTGTGGCAAGAATTTCTTAGATGCTTTTATGCGACCATTCTGTTCCCGAATGCAGTAAACAAAACTTTATAAATAAACACGCGAGTTTCGAGGTGTGGTCACCGCCTCAATTTTTCGACTCGAGTAGATTGTGATCGTGCGCCATAACTTTCAACATCGGTAACGGTTTAAAATATTTCTTCTTCGTCTTTATTAAATGCTACTCTTGGCTTTCATTACTGTGCTCTTGTGATCAGATTTTATTTTTCTGAGCACCTTTAGAGGTTGGAAGGTTTTTTATTTTTCGTTTCATTTGTGCCAGTTTTAAAAACCATGTTTCTAGCAGACGCATCGACGATTCTTAGATCCATTTCTGTGGAGCATCGCTGAAGTTCCACTTTTTTGTAAAACCACGCATGCAATTATATTTTAAACAATGCGAGATATTAGAATCAGTTTACACGTGAGAAATATGAAGTATAAACTCGTTAGTTCTGCTGTGGTAGTGGAGGGTGGATCGATTTCACGGGTCCCTCTCGTTTGCCTGCCATGGAGACGCGGCTCGGAAGCTCCCACGCAGCTGCTGTTCCGGAACACCTGAGGCGCTCGGCAGCACCGCGCCCGTTGCGATGCTGAGGAGCGACGAACTGATGTCCTCGTCATGACTTTCCTTAGCAGTGTCGGGCTGCTCAAAATTTGGGCTGTGACCTCTTTTAGTTGGTGCGTGATGACAAATCGTATGCATAATTAGAGTTTTTCTTTAGAAGTCTTGAAAACACTGAAAGCCTGCTTACATTTTGCACTTGCGATTTGTTTCGATCAGTAACTTATGCCCTAATTTATTAACATGAAAGGAATAGGATTTCGTATACTGCTCTAGTAGGAATTCGTTCATCGCATCTTGGGTACTCCATGCAACACAAACAAACCGGAAAAAACTGAACTAAATTTAGTGTTTCTATTTTGTGTGTTTTTGTTGTATTCGTGTTACAGTGCGTTTGTAAATGGAATATTTATTTTGATAATGAATCTTATTGGAAAACTTAACTCTCCAACGTCAATAAACGACGAAAATGCCAAAATGACACAATTTTATAATTTATTTAAGATAACTCAGCACACTACTGATGTACTCCAACATGCGGTTTAACAAATCAGTGCCCGTATAATTTGATCAACTCTGAGTAAGGTTTCTCCAGAAAAGTAATGAAAGGCTTCTTTATGATGCGTTCATTGTTTCTAACGATTTCTCTACCTGCCATCAAGTGTAATACTCTTATTACTGTATGTCGCCTCATGTTTAACGTGTTCTTAAGTCTGTATTTTCTACTCCAGGTTTCTCTTTCTTTCATTTCGATGCGATAATCGAGTGTTAATGAGCGTTATTACCGAGTCACTGCTTTCTTGGTAACGCGTGTTGAGCGTTGCTTGCCTTGCTAGGCGCTGTTTGTGGTGTTACTCGCGAATATTTGAACTCATTACGCCAGTGCTGTTGCTTTGGTTGTAATTGCGCTCGCGTGACGGCCATGAGCTTCTCCTGGAAAGCTGCGCGCTGCGACCGCAGTTGCCTGGGTCTGCGTGAGCCGCTCGCCAACGTCGCACCCAAATCACTCGCAGTGGTCAGCGCTGGACGGCTCTTCACATGACGGCCGTTGGCGACTCCTTTCTCCGTTTTCCACTGGAATATTACAACAAGGATTTCTAAAACATATATTCTGCAAGGAGTGAACTGCCGAAAATGCGTTTTTCTATAATGTTTCTTTGACTGTGACACTAGTATTTTTTTCGTTAAAATTTCACATTTCTAATTAAGTTTTTTTGGCTTTCATGCTCACAGAATGTGTACGAGGTCATCACTTGCTTTTGTAGGGTTGGGCTTGTCTTTCCGCGTATCTTCGTCACCTTGTGCTCCGCGGGGACATGTAGGATTCTTGAGCTCCTCTCGATAAATTACGCTGATAATGCGTGTCCTCGTCAGTGTATCTTTGGTATGTGTTGCATTCAACAGTGGAGTCATTGGTTTTTCCCATTGGCCCTCGGCAATGCTAGTTCCTGTAGTCAGTTGTGGGTTAGGTTTTTCAGTTAGACTGGTTGTAACTTTCTCTTTTCCCCCTTTTGTGTTTCTCTCGTATAGGAGGCAGGAGTACCTTGCAAACTGCATCAATGCTTTCGTTTCTGTTTCTTTTTATATCTTTCCTCGGCTTTTTTACTCTTCGAGATATTTATGCCAGTAAATGTCAGCGTGCTGGGCTGCGCTAAGTGAGACCCAGAAATTTCGTTCTATTGTAGCGTCACGTAGCAACTTGCTGAATGATGCTCTTATGAAAGCCCTTTAGTTAAGAAGCAATTGATAAACAACGAAAATATCGGTAATAAACTCAGCATAAATAATGGTAATAGGAGTAGCAATATTAAGTGTCAACAATATGAATAGAGAAAATAATGTCAATAATTTTTATAGTTAGATTAAGAAAACAATCATAATAATCTTACGAATATTAATTTTAATAATCCTCATAATAATGATATTAATACTAATAATGAAAATGAAAATATTTATAATTAAATAATAAAATAACTTGGCTGTTGATGAAGCTATTCTGTGAACATTTGGTACATTTTACGACTTTATTTATTAAACTTGATCATAAATATTTTTTCTTCAGCCCGTTTCGATTGCAAGGGTTTCGTAAACAACTATTTGTAATGTCTGCTGCTTGGTTGGCTCACTCACTTGATATTCCACTCACTTGAGATACTTGCTCACTTACTTGAGATTCCAGTGCATGACTACTCACATGAGGTACTTGCTCACTCACTTGAGATTCCAGAGTATGACTACTCACTTGAGATACTTGCTCACTCACTTGAGATTCCAGAGTATGACTACTCACTTGAGATACTTGCTCACTCACTTGAGATTCCAGTGCATGACTCTTCACTGTGAGGAACTGTTAATGGGACTCTGCACCGTGCTTGTCGTGAGGAGATGCCGTGAAGTGAGTGTGTTTGAAGAATAGTTTCCGCCTGCTTTGCTTCGCTTTGACGCGGTTCCGTCGCGCTCTGGCATCAGTGTATTTTTCTCCGCAGTTAGTCAAGGGAAAGTTTTTTTTAACGTGGAGACTCTAGTTTTCACGCTGCAGGTCGAGAATATAGAGACGCACGATTTTGAACCATAAAAATGCATTTAATCTTAGGGAAAGAACATTAACAGAATTGATGCTCACACGTACGTTCAATATACTTTCTGCTTACCACAATACGTAGAAATCTTGAAATGATAAATGCACATGCATTTTCACTGTGTCAGGTTTTAAGTTCTACTACCCATAGTGTGTGCAACACACAGTACAGTAAAGAATAGTAAGGCAAATTCAATTCTGACGTCATAGAATTGTGTGGGGTGTGGGGAGGGGGTCGGGGGTCTCAGTGACGTACACGCAAGTCAACCAATCATGGCGCACAAGTCAGGCCAACGGTCACTTTGTCAAATTTATGCTGATTTCAAAT
>VCRD01000031.1:157527-249292 GCA_006783055.1 Trinorchestia longiramus
CAATTATTTTTCTTTCAAACTACGTAACAGAGAAGTAATATGTACTTGTTCCATAAATGTTATTATTAAGTGAGGTTCACAAATACTATATTAGACGGGCTTGTTAATTTTGACATTGAACCTCCCAGGCCCACTTCGTTGTGCTAGTGTTAAAATGGTTTAAACGTCACGTGAAGCTATAGCTCCGGTGACCGAGTGGGTAAGGAATTGGATCAACAGTTGCGGTAATGAGAAGGTCATACGTTCGATGCCAGCTGTGCCCGTGAGTTTTTCTGTCATCTCGGCGTTTGAAGCCGAAGCCCTGCATCTTCAAAAATTTATCAATCAGCGCCAAGATACAATTATTACGTCATGGATTACGTTCCCGCCTGAAAACCGTTGTTGGGGTGGTCATTGCCAACCCCCCCATATGATCGTACTTCTCTTTACTGTACTGTGTAGTCTGCACTCTGCTTTAGTACAAAGCACTAACCATCTGAAAGTCTTTAACTCTAATCTGAGTTCATTTTACAATTATTTTCTCTGAGATTTTAACTTTCGGTATCAACCGCCGTTAATTTAAGCCGGTAGGATTCAAATTGATTTTGTTGTAAGCTTCAAGTGGCCAGTGATCGTCAATTTAAAATTGGTACTTCTTCTAATGCTCCGCCTAAAATATACGCTGTATTGTTAAGAACAATACCAGTACTGTAACATTGAAATTATCCTTATCGGTAGTTGGCATTTTCCAAACTTGGTGCATCTCCTTATTCGTTTTATGCTCTATATACTTGAAGTTCTACTCACGCAGTCGTTTTCAATATGTTTTAATGCTAATTTGATATAAAATATAACACCTACATAACATTACTCCATAATACTGTTGAGAGTTCTAATGATCTGTATAACATAAAAGGGTTGGTATCGCATATCAGCTTACATTTAGGGACAAGTGCAGGGCTCAAAAATTTTCAGCGTATAAAATGTTTTGTAGCAAAGGAAAACAGTGTGGAGTGCAAACAATGCTACCTAAAGGATTACGAACAAATGCACCGCTCACAAATGTACGTCAGGGCAAATCTTGTGTTCATGAATTCGTTGCTGTTGTAAAGGATTTCGTGAATTCGAGCTTGTCGTCTGAGCTCTTGAGTTTGTTAAATCGATCCTGGTCTGACACTAAATTGTCACTGCCGACCGTGAGCTCTTCCTTGCATTGTTGTGCTGACTTCGCAGTTGCTCAAGGAAGTGTGACTGCCATTCTTTCTTTTGGTCCTTTATTGTGTCAGTGTCACTTTTTTCGTCATTGCTGTACCTATCTTCCTATATTTTTCTAATTGGACGAGTTTTTATAGGTGGTTACCTTCGTTCTTTGATATTTAACTGAGCTGTTTATTTTAAGCTGATCATCTTTATGGCGAAAGGTTTGTGAGATAACGAAAGGTAGGTTGTCAAATCTGATTATACGTTCATTGTTTGTTGAGTATTTTTTGTAATACTCGGCACTTCCTTGTGTGGAGTAATACATCTCAAGTATATGCGAATAAAGCCTGTATTTCAAAGTATTTCCCTAGTCACGTGCGTTTTGCGGTTCATTTTAAAGGTTCAGTTCAGTGAACGGGTGCCAGATCATGAAGACAACTCATGTGTGTGAGATTCAGTAAATTGCAAGCAAGCTTCGAGAGCGAGGGTAGCTTTTAAAGAACTTGGTACCTCAATTTCGAAAATCATGTGACCCATTAGAGGGAAGTTTCTTAAAATTCGTAATATTTTCGTTAGAGGTTTTTCCTTTCAATTCCGATTTATATAAGACCACTGATAAAACCTAACCAATGCTTTTCTCCATTTCAATTTGCTCCATAGCACCTATCGGATGCTCAGCAGCTAGTGTTAGCGGGTCTTTAGCGTGTGTTTGCTTTTAAGTTAATGTTTCCGTCATGATATTTCTTCTCTTTTCGTAATGGAAGTGTTCGGGGCTTCCTTGAAAGACCGTGTGAATGTTTACTATAATGGCTGTCTATTTAACACAGCTCTTGAAAGACCTCAGAGGAAAAAGTGACAGCTCCGTTACTCGTGTCTGTCAGATGATGATTAGCTCTGGCCAGTCACGTTTCGGTAACAGTAGCTGTCGTGAGCGTCAATTTATCTCAGAAATAGTATAGCGTTGGTTAAGCTTGGTATAGATACGGTTTTGTCTGAGTGGGATGTTGGCTGAGTTTAACGGTGACCCTGACGTTGCGTTGTTGCAGAGAACCGCAAACGGCCGTAGTGCTGCGTTGCTTTTAATATTGATTTACATTTGTAGTGAATCGTCTTAGTGTTGTTGAGTCGCGTTGATATTGTGTTACTTAATATTGAGTCGCCTTTGTATTGAGTCACTTAAGTGTTGAGTTGCTTGGTATTGTTACTTTAGTATTGATTGACATTTGTTTGTATTTGCCTTGATAGAGTGGCCTTGATAATGAGATGTGCTGGAGTACCACGTAACCTTAGTCAGGAACGATTATGTCTTTAATTTTTTCCTCCCTTCACCGTTGCGTCTCAGTTGAAATTATATTTTTTGTGGTGCGTTGCTAGAAGAGCTAAACGAGACACAAACTTTACGCTTCTATTATCACTTGTAGAATATTTTCACTGAGTTTGCTGATATATTAATTAGACTCCTTTCATCACATGATTCTTCAGTATTTTCAGTTACCTTATTTAAGTTGCCTTGGACTCGAGGTACCTCACTTCCTACTTCTCTTAATATTTGTGCTTATTCGCATCGCTGGAGATGGCTTGGCTGCTGCCATGGCTCACTGAGCAGCTCATTCTGTATCTTTCTCAATGCCTCATAACAGCTTAGTGCTTTTCACTCGAACTGAAAGTTCCAACATTCCAAGACTATCATAGAAAATTCCTAGATTTTACGTTCCTTGTATCTCTTATTGTGTGGAGGGAGAGAGATCGAGGAAAATCGAGTAGCTCAGTTTTCACAAAGAAACTCCTCAGTTCAAGTGAAAAAATGGTGTCCAGTAACCTCACGTATATCAGTATTCAGTTGATGTACAAATTTTCTCGATTTTTCCCGTATTTGTTTAGGATCTGATTAAATCCGTGTCGTGCGAGTGTCTGTTGTTATTTCTTGACAGCCAACCAGACTGGAAAGTTCCCCATATTTTATTCTTTCGGTATATTTTACTCCAGGAATTTGGCATTTCGAATTGCTCCTGCGACAGGTTTTGTATTGTGTTCCATTTTATTCTGATCTAGGTCTCGTCTACAAATGTTTTGTACATTTTCAGATACCTGATGGATCGAATTTAGTTGAAATATTTATTAGTTCACTGCTAATTTCGCTGAAAATTCACGGCATCATAGAAAATTTCTCAATTTTACCGTAGTTAGATTTCAATTATGAATATTGAAATTATTGCCTTGTTCAATCTGCCTTGCTATTACGAGTACCTTACTTCATTTTCACATAACTTTAGACATGAAATGTAAAAAAATGTTTGGTAAATGCGTGTTTGACTCCGAAGTCTACATGTTTGGAATAGCTTTTTCGGTGCCAATACTCTGAACCAATTTGGTTAATTAATTACCGTGTAAAAATAGGACCATAAAGTTGAATATACATCGAGAATTCATGAGTAAGTTCAGTTGTTTGTGACTCAGTCTGACGTCAGTCTCTCTGGGAGTCACCTCGTTTCTACATCCGGATGCGATTGTTATCTCTGAATGTATGGATAGTCAGGGGATTTTTTCGGAGTATATGAGCACAAACCAGTATTTCTGTAGACTTTCGTAAACAAAATTAGTACCACCTTTAAATCGCTATTTGTTTCTAACAGAAAGAGCTCATTGGAGTAATAACTGCAGGACTTCCAACCTTTGATATATATTTCAGACTAAGGATAGGTTCTTTTCAACTTTTCAATAATTCTGCTGTACAAATTACCTGATTTGATGATGACCTAGTTTTGCGCCTTGAAACATTTAAGCTTGTGACCGTTTAACTATTTAGCTGCATTTCATTTCAATAATGTTTTGAAATTCAAAATTCGCTCAAAGAGATTGCCCTTCTCCGTGTTTTGTGCTTGTGTTCGTGCAACCACCTTGGTTACACTTAAATTTTTTATCTCATTGCTGTGTTCCATACAATGATGTGCTATCTTCGTACACTGCCACTTCGTACAAACACTTTTCTTATAGATACGAGGGCTAGATACTGATTCATAGTATAATGAATCTTTGAGGATCAGCGGAATGTTATCCAACTCAATTTCCATACCAACCTAATTGCAAAATTCCAACGTAATTAAAATTTTTGGGACAGCGTTGGAGCAAAGCCTTAAAAACGAATTTCTAGCTCTATGATCGTTGCTGCAGCTGGCTAATGATTTGATAAGAATGAGACAATACACATTATCAATGAGACAATACACATCTCGAATTGATTGCGTGTAGAATTGAAGCAGTTGTGATTGTAAATGTTCTCTCAAGATATCATTACTGAATAATTATTGTATTCCATGTGTTCCGATTGTTCTGTTAAGCCTCTGTACATCCTAAAAAATATCCTCTAAGCCATTTAGAGCTCTAGCACTGATGGGTCACGACGTGCTAAACTGTGTTCTTTAGTAATGATCTGCTTGGCAGTACGTGCTGCTCGCTGATTAGATAATGTGTTATCTTTTATTCTTTAGTGCGAGCCGGAAGCAGCATTGTGCTGTTTCTGATCTATGATAGGTAGGATTAGTGGAACAAGGACTAAGAGTAAATATGTACAGTAAATGACGGTGAAATTGCTTCTCGCCTTTCTAATTTTGCCGTATTCCTCAGTGCGGGCCAGCAGCGTGGTGCTGTTGGAAATCTATGATAAGAAGGATTAGTGAATTATGAATTAAGAGTTAATGTTCGATACATGATGGAAAAATTACTTGTTGCCTTTCTAACTTTGTGTTATTCCTCAGTGCGGGCCGGCAGCGTGGTGCTGCTGGTAGGTGTGGGGTCTCTGGTGTGCTGGAGATTGTGGGCACATTGGCGCTACCGTGGTGATGACGACACAAGCCTCGACTCTCCCAAGTCCTCCCCAAACACAACTCCCAAGAAGGCAGACACTTCATCGCGGCGGTTTGGACTCCTTGCCTCATTGCTTGAGGAGGAGCTCGTTCAGGAAGCTGGTGAAGAAGGAGAAGATGAAGACCCTGCCTTCATTCAAGTGAGTAGCGAGAATTACACGGGCTATGACGTTAGTGGTAATATTGTCGTTCCCCTCAACATAGTAACAGCGATCTGTTCCTCACTCAGATTGCGCATCAGCTATGTGGACTGAATCAGTGCTATAAATTGAAATAAGTTCCTTCTTTGATCCTGTTTCATCATTTCTCCTATCCCTGAGGACGTACCATTCCCCTTGCTTCTGATCAACTCCCGGTGCTCAGGAATCGCTCTATGTTTTTACAAGTGACCACTGTGTTGTGATCATCCTTTGGCAAAATGTATCACGCTTTATTAGAAAAAGACCTTTATATAAAAGTTTAAATTCTGGAGGGTCTACTGAGTCAGTGAAGATGATGTACATGTATAAGCCCAATAATTCAATGTATTAAGCTTTCATTAAGTCGGATGTATTTACATACTGTTTAATGTAAAGTTGTTTCAAGATAGCTCGCGTATGAGGCATAATTAGGTGGGTTTAAGGTCTTTTTTTTCTATCCGCTGGAATTTGTCAGAAAATACTTAGTATTTGCACTTCATTCCGAGCATTCTTTTTGAAGAGTTGGATATACTCTCACTCTCTGTGCCTCGTGGCTTTTAGGGCAGTCACCTTAGTCTCGGTAAAACGACCCTCGTGCAATGCAACGGAAGTAATTAGATTCTGTTTTGCAGCTGTTGCGGGTATTGAAGGAGACTCTCTTCGACCTCCAGCCGGTCAGTCATGCGCCCTGTACCGAATTAATTAACGAAATTTACTTTCAAGATCATTAAAGAAGAGTTGGTCTACCTAACTTATTTCAAATAACTTGAGTGATTTCTGTCCGGGTTTCTCAGTAGTCTAACAGATAGCTCGTGAACCACGTTAAGTATGGTTGACTAACTTAAGTGTTCGTATACTTGTTTGTTATGTGCTTTTAACAAATCCCGTCAGCTTGATTATTTTTACGATTTTTATGGTAATTTCTGTTTCGTATCTATCCAGCTTGACAGGTCTCGTGTCTTTATACAGTAGGACGGAACATTATTCATATACTGGAAATGCTTAACTTCATATACTTCCGAAAAAATACCAAAAGTTGCTATTTAAATAATAATTGCATACTGATGTTTAATGACGAAATATCCATAGAAAAGGAAAAAGCTTTGATATAAATGAATTAATATATAATTTAAAATTTGAAGAGTGATAAAACTATTCATGTAAAACAAAATATAATACATGATCATCATTTAATACGTTGTTGCATAGCCATTATTCTCTTCAACAGAAAAATATGTTAACTACTAATCTGCAAAGAGTCGTTAAACCCATTGCTCTCCAGCACTCTTCGTGCTACCTTACAAAATGTATGTAATGAAATCCCATATCTTATTTTACATATGACCAGATAATCCTTGAACTTGATATGTTATGTTTAGTCGTTTTAGGAATTTACGTTTTGCGACGAAAATCCTTCAGTTCAGCCATTTCTGTCCTTCCTCGTAGTGAAGTAATGATTTCCTCTTGCAGGGCCGCTACTTTGGGCCTGATGGCTCAGAGTACAAGCGAGGTCTCGAGCCTGTGGGGCTGCCTGTGGACGTGAGCACCTCTTTCTCAAAGAAGGTACGATGATCTCAACTGGTCACACTTGGAACTCGCGCTGTAAACGTGCTACCCTCTGTTTTTTTTTGTGTTGTCCGTTTGAGTACCACAGGGATGCCGAAGTCTGTTTTTTTCATGTAGTGTATTTATATGGCTGTGTACGTGAATAGAAAATTTAAAATAAGGCCTAGCTTTCATCTGGAATTGAAGATGTCATAATTTTTCAGGCGGAAAACAAGGATTAAACACTCTCCTTATATTCTTCGTCTCACCGGTTAGTGAGTGTTCTTTATTCTTTAAAATTAAAATTGAAGACATACTGCCGTTTCCACTGGTCCTCCTAGTTTTAAATCGAATTTAGACATCAAAGGTGGTATTTTACTTGCAGAGGAGTGAGCGTGCACAGTTGCTAGGCACTCCCCCCTGTGATGTGAGTAGCTGCAGCGGCAGCAGTGCCGCCACACCTTCTGACCAGCTCTACCATGCTGACCACAGCTCCTCCGCCTCCTCCAGAGACAAAGTAGGCCTCGTACAACGTTAATAGAATTTGTATGTTGCTTTAGAGGGCTGGTCTGATGAATTCAAGGCTTCATATCAGTTTTTTTGAGGCACTCTCAGCTTTGGTATCAAAATTATGATCAGTGAAGAATTGCAACATTCGTGTTTTGAGATATTTCTTGAGTTCTACTATGCTGCGAAGCCCTTACTTCGTGGGAAAAGAACTATTTTGAACGAAGTACCCCGCAGCTTTTGCATAATGATGGTCTATCAACAGGAAGCAAAGTCAGGATAATCGCATATGAGGTGCTTGATCGTGGGGATCTGCTCTTCAGTGGAGACATAAATCTTTTTAGGAACTGACTTGACTATACTAGTAGTGAGTCAGGATAGGTGAACTCTTTCTACCAGTGAAAAATAATGTTCCTCTAATGAAAGAGGTGGAGGTACTTGATTTGGTATTTCATTAGTTGTCGCGCTGAGTGAAGTTTGTGTCATTATTATACCTGAATGTCAATGTGATCCTAAAAGTTTTTCAAAGAAGGAATTTTCTTTAGAATTCCTGTTACATGTGAAGTTTTCATTTTTTGTCTGGGGTGTTTAAGTAGTTACGTTAGTGATACGATAGTGAGCATGGGTTGTTGGTTTTGTGAACGATATTCTGTGCTTCGTTGGTCAAGGTAGTGATTGAATTTGACTACTTTTCTTCACTCTGAGTTTGTACGAGTACATTCTAGGGTGATTCCGACGTTGCGTTTGGTATTGACTTATAGTCTCTGTAGTTTAGTATCGGAGATGATGGGTGCCTTCTTGTCTCTAAAAAGGGAATCAAGATAACGGGTTGTGACAAATTGAGTCTCACTGTATTAAAACACCAACACGTAATTTGCATGTCAGTTATTATCTTATAGTTCCTTATGCTCTTTTACATGACAGGAAAACGTGAATTCGAGCAGCGGAGGCGAGGATAGTGCGGCTGAGTCACGTGCTGCAGCGCGATCTCGACGACGCCGTCGCAGGCTGTGCAGGACACGCGGTAGCGAGGGCGAGAGGTAAGAAGCTGAAGTATAAAGACGCATGTCAAAGCGCGTGTGCACAAAGATAAATTTACCTGTTTCTCTAAATAAGGACAAGCAAGTCCGAAAGGTGGGTTTTGAGCGTGCTTGTGTGACGGCGTATGTGTGGGTATGGGTGATGTTCAAGAGGAAATATGAGTTCTATTCACACTCGTGTGTGTACTCAAGCTTGATCACGCTAAAACAGAAATTTATACCTGATTTCCAGTTAGTCAGAGAGGTGGGAGTGCATGCATTCGATCAATAAGGAATTTTTGTAGGAGGAACCGTATCTGATCTACCTAACTTAATTTTGATATAAACCGTAGTTTAATTACAACTTTAGTTTTGTGTCAAGTTTGAGTACACAGTCGTTTTTTTCTGTGGATGAGGCATTATTAATTTTCGTACAAGTAAAAATGTACTACGTATTACTTCAATGTTTCCTTATTTTGAAGTTAGTAATTATTATGATGATGGAAAAGTCTTTTCGGTTTCTGTTGACACCAACAACCGAGTTTTTGGCTAACCTTATCTTGTCAAGCTCATATGACATGACTTATTCATTGCTGTTCAGTTCACATCTTGGTTTCCAAGTACCAAAATCATCGATGGATCTTTGAAAGGTTTAAATTTTTCGAAAATTTCATGCTGTGGTTCATCATATATTTGTTATGATGCTGTAATTTTCCTAAAAAATTGAATTAGATATCAGAATATTGGAAATTTTTATGCAGGTAACATGAGGCCCACGTGTTCGGGGATACGTTTTATAATTTTTTGTTACACAGCTTTAAGTTTTACTCTTCTTGGTTGGTATATAATGGATCTTATTAAATCTGTTTTCTTTGACGGAAATAAACTAAGTTGCGTTTGAATGCAAGGCGAGTCTTTGTTATCGTACTATCGCAAGCTATAAGCACATTCCAAATAAAGTTGCAGGTGGTGTTAGAGTAATGGAGATCCATGGTTTTTTCTGGAGATTCGGCCATTAGCACATTATTCAGCTCTTTCATAGAGAATGGAAAATTATGATATGGCATAATAATTGTTATTTTTTTCCTTTTATTTGAATTCCCTCTTCTTACGATTTCAGTGAAATAACGAACTGTTTTTCTATCCATGCAGAAGAACAAGCGAGTCTCGAGTTGCTGATGCTCGTGATGGCAGCCAAGACTCTGCCAGAGAAACGGAGGTGAGACCTGGATACTCTCCAGATTTATGATTCGAATCCCGCTTCTCTGCTTTTGATATTCGCTCTTTTAATTCAATGCCTGAACCAGGGGTGGCTCCGAGGGGGTTTACCCATTATGTTTAGGATAAATTAAATTCAAGGTGTTGACAGCGTCCTTTTTGATATTGATGCGTTACCAATTTGGTTGTTTTGTTTTCCTCTGCAGCTCCACAAGCGCTGCCACTTCGCTAACCCGGGCACTGATGACGAGTGCTCCACCGACGTGGCCAGGTGAGCATTTGCACGTTTGATTAGTAACTTGGAGAGGGAAATTTCAGTGTTTTTAGCCGAGTCAATATTTGTCTAAGTGTTCAATAATTCTCTTGAAATATAACCTCGATGTAGTTTACTTGGTTTTGTCCCTGAGTACTAGCGGTTAGTCACACGTTGGAGAAGCTACTGTTATCTTTGAGTTCGGCTAAATTATGGTAGTGTGATAAGTACGTGTTTCGAATTTCCTGTATATTTATTTCGTGCACAGGAAGTCAATACAGATGAATTATGCTCGTAGATATGTATTGTGTTTTGTAGTTAGTTTGAAATTTAAGCATTGCACCATGTTTGTGAATAAGAATGACACGGGATAAAATTTTCCGTTTGGTTTCTATACATCGTGCCACAAAACGGTAAGACTGTGTAAAAATTTAAACGTCAATTCTGTTGAAGGAAGTTAAGTAAATATCTTATCCTCAAATTCAACGTATTGAGTAATTATTTGCCTACATTTTGTTGAATTCATGTTCTTGATCTCGCATGTTGCTGAATTATTTTCGTGGGCAGGGACGAGTGTGAAGGAGTATGGAATGGGGCTCCCTACTCTGACCTGCTTGAGCGTATGCGCTCGAGACAAGCCCGTCGGTCGCTGTCTCGTGAACCATCTGTCTGCTCTAACCTCTCAGATGTTCTGATGTCACCCAATTCGTCTCAGTGCCGACTGCCATTCATGCGCGAGGATTCAGTTTGCTCAAACCTTTCAGACTTCACGGTGTCAGAGTGCTCTGAATTATCGATGGATATGTCAGTGAAAGAAGAAGTGAATAACACTTTCCGGCATCTCCAAGAAATTGAACAAGACCTTGATGATCTAAAAACTTCAGTTTTGCAAATGGACGAAGAAGTCGCGCAGTTTGTAACAAAACCTGATCCTTATTCTTTGAAGATGACCTTTTCAGATTACTCTCTATCTTCTAGGGAGGATAATGATTCTCTTCCTCATTTACACGACGAGTCATCTAGTTTGGACGATCAGAAGCAATTATCAGCTGCCGAAGAATCTTCTGGTCGAACTTCTCGTAATGGTTTGCAAATTCTGGCATCACCAGGCAGTGACAATAATAGATTAGCTGTGCCAGGTTCGTTGGTTGTGTCAAAGAAACTTGCCCTTCACGTGTCTGACACAGAAGCGGAAGCGTCTCTGGAGTGGGACTCACCAAGACATGGTTGGTCTTCCTCAGTACCTGTCCTGCAAAACGTGGAGTCTACTTCTCAGGTTTGTGATGATTGTTACACGTGCTTTACTCATTTAGATACTGTAGATATGCATATTAAATGTCAATGTATAAAAACTATTTATGTCTAAGTTATCAATCATTTTTTATGTAGAATATCAAACCAATTAAAGATAAAGCTACCCGTGTTTCATCTGTTTATGAATTTTTTAACTCTATTTTATCATGTTTTGTAGCTGCAAAGTTTTTTTTTTGGGGAACAAACCTTAAATGTTTTCTGTTTTGTTGATTGAATTCTCTATTGATATGATGTCAAGCGGAGAAGCACACATCAGTGGGCGGCTAGTAAATAATTGTAAAAATGTAATTTCTAAGACGTAGCTAGGTAGCGATTTACTATTATCGTGAATCTGTGTTGTTTTTTGGGTACGAATCTCAAGTTTCCAAATAGCGTAGGAGCTGAGCTTTAAAGCTATCCCTAATATATTGATCCTCTTGATAATTTTGGGCGGATAGGTGGCAGCGTTTTAGAATGAGTAAAATTTGTTAAAGAAGGAATTGTGCTGTTGTGCAGAAGGACGAGACTTTGGTGTCCCTGGAGTGGGACGATGGAGGCGTGAAGCAGCATCCGGAGCCGGCGATGATGTTGCGACGGAGCGACAGCGCTCACAACTTCCACGACAACGCCACTGTCGGGTCAGTGTGGTGGTCTAAGCTTTTACTTTAGACGGCATGGGACTTGGATATCGATCCAAGAATGGGCCAAACAACTCATTCCTATTGCCTTATTCTATTCTATTCTATTCTATGAGAAGAATATTAAGTTACATCTTATTTCAGCCTCGAATTTCATGACTGTTATATCATAGCTATGTGGCTGGAAGAATTGTTTTTAATAGAATGCTTCCATCATAAATATATAGCATACAAACTATTTTCATCAAAATTTCATGGCATTTGCGCTAATAATTTGCGCAAAAGATGATAATAAATTCACCCCACACAAATTTTTCTTATCGTAGCTTGCGCAAGCTGGAAGGATTTGAAGAGTACAAGAAGACCTGTCGGAGGTATGCTTTATTTCTTCCTCGTTTTGACTATATTGAGAATCACGTGCTCTGTATGTTTAATTGGCTAGGTAAATTTAGAGAAATCTGTACAAAGTGTGCTAACACGTATTCTAGTTTTATATTTTTATTAACTATGAATTTTATATTTGACTTTACAGAAGTCAGCTTCTACCAGATTACTCTGCGTTGGAACTTGATCTTGAGTTGGAGTTAACTAGTCTAACGTCCCATCTGCCCAGCATTGGTCCTAACCAGTGCAGGGCATCACCCACCGATCAACGGCCTGTTGTCCAATCCACTTTTAGTGATGAGGCTAAAGTTTTCGGTGAGGAGTCCAAAGCTCAAAATATCTCATTGATGACTGCATCTACGGACTCTGCTATTGTGACGTCCATGACTGCGTCTGGGATGAGCAGTTCCACGATATCGGAACTAACTTCTTCCGTGACAGCGGTCATGGAAGGCTCGACGGACTCGGCCATCTACTCGGCACCGGGGTCACGCTCTGCCACAGCGAGTCCCGTCCCTTCTTCTTTCCTGCAACCTACTATGAGGTACGCCGCTGCTGCTGCTTTAAACAGGAGGAAAAAATCTCGTGTTTTTGCTTCGCTTCCTGCCACTGGCTCTCGACCTTCGTCACTTCAGCTTTCATTGCATGAAGTTACTTCAAATGCATCAGCTGGAAGTGATGGTGTGTACTCTGGGATTCTTAACACTCCCCTTAGACACTCGCTATGCATTCCTGGTACTCTGTCTCCTTCTGTACATACTACTGGTCCTTCCTCAGTTATTTCATCTCTTTCATTTGCTCATCCTTCTCCTCTCGATCTCCTAACTCCTGAATCTCTCGAAGATTATACTCTCATAGAACGATGGTTGGCAGGTTATCCGGATCTAAATAAAAGCCCTAACGCTGGTGACACTGGGGCATCAAAGTTGGATAGAAAGAAAAACCACGTTAGCTCAAGTAATGATAGTCAGTCAAAAAAGTCTTCCGATTCATGTAATCGTAGTAAGAAATCGGTCGAGTCCGATTGCTGTCGGCCGTGTAGCCAATGCGTTGCTGTTCTAAATACCGTGTCAGCTCTGCAAGGTATTCACACAGCTCTTAGAATCTCACCGTGCTATGAATTTCCTCGGCCTGTTGGCCGCAATTCATCTGAGTCTTATGACTCCGCACGCAGTACCGTGCCTTGTAAACGTTCTCCATCTGCTACCCGACTCCCGGCATGCTTACATGCCTCGTGATTTGATGTAAATAAGCCGTCACTTCATTCCACGTAAGGCAAATATAGTCTCTTTGATGTGCAAAATTCATACAGTAATTTATCTATCTATTTTTTCATAAGGTACATTGAGATGCCTCCAGCATCTAAACTTGTTTGGTTCTTCAATATTCAAAGAACATTTCTGTGTAATTTACTGCCTTACTTGGTCCGTGCCTTTGCAATATGCCGGAGGCTGACTGCCGTCACTAGAGTTTTCCCCAACTGTAGATACCATGACAAAAGGCGCGTTTTGAAGTTATCTTCAGAATTGTGTTTGTGACATCGTGTACCAGCAACTGCCTTCAGTTCAAAACCTGTATATCAATTACATTTATATTTTCATTTTCTTGTATGTTTACTTCATCGTACTTCATCATTCCAGACGAGGATTAAGCTTTATCAACTCTACTATGAGTGCCAGAAGTACAGATTTACACGATCTGAGTGTATATATCATACTTAGATCAGATCGTAATGCTTATGAAGCTTACGAGTTGACTTAACGGTTCCTAAATTTTTCGCGTTGAACTTCTTTGCACATTAACATCACTTGCCACATATTACGAAACTCAATTTCTTTGTTTCCCTCACAAAATTTTCGACCTAATATTGAATGACAGTGTATTATGGACGACTGCTTAATTACCACCATATTAGTGAGTAGATAATAATTAGTTATAACATATCACTTTGCTCTGCCTATTCTCTCGGTAAACATCATCTATAATGGCGACATATTTGCGGCAGGCTGCTGTGATGGATGCATTCGTCTCGATTTCACCAGTTATTCTTTTCTCTTCTTCCTACCGACTTGATTTTTACTTTTCTCCCGTCTCGTGCTCATCGTATCTCATATGGTTCATCATCTCCTTGCTTAATATGAGTTCGAAAATCCTATCGCTTGAATCGAATTCACCAATACTCAACGGAGCTTATAATTGCTAAATGAAACCATCCTGGAATTTGAGTTCGCCTTGACTTTTGCGGGTTCATGTGCTTTACTGAAGTGAAATACGGGACGATGTACAGTGTATCGGTTTAAGCTCATTGTTTTAATGCAGTAACATCTCTTTATTTCTCCTGTTGCTCGTCGGTGAATAGTCATCATTGTGTCTTCATTCCCCGTTTGAACCCTTTAACAAGAAATGCTGCCTCTGTTGGCAACATTTTCCTTACAAATTATTCAAGTATAAACAGTCTTGAGCCTCGCTTAGAACTACCCTGGTACGCTGCTGCCCCCTTCAAACTAGTTGCCAGTGAAGTGATGTGTCTGAAGAAGATCCTATATTGGCTCTGCAAATCAGAAATCCCAACCAACTGATGACCTCAGCGCTGCTGTTGGGCAGAGGTGCGTGATGTCGTACGCCTGAAGTCCTGTACGCTCGAATGTAACAGTAGCATCGCGTACTGGTCACATGCATGAAATGCTACATGTACGAAGCTTGAAAATTTTTTACTTTTACACTATGCAAGTCGTTAAAGTTAAATCTATACGTACTTTTACGTTCGTAGCATATGTATACTATTATTTTCGCTTTTGTATTCATCCATATTCAATCGAACTAATTGATGTTCAAATCATTATGTTGTGGTTCAAATCCGTAAGAGCTTCAATCAGTTGAACTAGTCACCGAGCGTTCAAGATATTCAGCCCTCGTTCTTGTGCTCATTCAGCTCGTAGGCCTGATGAGATCCCTTCCCCAAATTTAATGACAGCCTAATCGAATTCTCACACAGAGGCATACTCAAAATTGTAGGTCAAATTAACCCACGGTCTCACCGATTAGTAACATGACATTTTGGGAACAATTGTACTCAGTAATCTACTCTAGATGCAAGTAGTAAGTATTATTTGTGCCTTAGTCTCTTACTATTTGTCGCCCTGGCTAAACAAACTGTGCAATTCTGCTTCTTGTTCTCCATGACTGAATTGAAGTTTGAAGCATATAAAGTGAAAAAGTTTGGGCTTGTACAATTGAATTAATACTGTATTTTTCATCATAGGAATAATTTGAGTGCATTTCATTTACTATCGTCTTGATTTACTCATTTTCTCATTTAATGTGAACTTAATAGGTTAAGTTGCCCACCCGTAGCCAATCAGCTAGCCATAATTCATTACATTTTTCTTCTAGCGTTTTTAAGAAAATACTGCTTCTGCCATTGTTTAGCTTTACTAATAACCGTTTGACTCGCTGTAAAGTAGTCTTGGGTTTCATGATAATTAGCGTTCTTCCTGTGTTATCGTGTGGTCTCAGTGTCGTCTGTCTGCACCTAACCGGAAACTTTAATCTAAGCAACTCCATTCTTTCTTCCTGCTTGTTGCTTTCGCGGTTTTTGCCTGTGTCTGTACGCATGTATATTATTAGTGCCTTTTGTATCCCGCTTCTGTATTTTACTTGCGATGGGAAAGTTAATTTCTAATAAATATTTTGCTTTCTTACCAAACTAAACGCTTTTGAAGTGTCGAATTCAAATTAGTTATATTTCTTTTCAATCTAATAGTAAGTATTATCAATGTAATGTCTTTAGTACCCAGTTGTATTGTTGCTTTACTTCCTTGCAAGATTTTTTGTTGGAATTTAAAATAAATAAATGTATATTGTGTGTCCGGTATCAAAATACTTTGGGGTGATAAAGATATCGTATTTACAAGTGGAAAAAATAGTTACGAATTTATTAATTTTACGTTAGGGCCTCTGAGAGAACTGCTCGTGATGTATCATTGTTTGTCCCAGCTGCTACGAGCACCGATGGTGCATCACTCAATGCTTAACTAGTGATTAATGGTCGATATCTATTGACCTATATTAGGTAGTGATAAGACTAAGGTTTTCCCTCACAGCATTTGGCTAGATTTGCATTCCTGATTCACAGGCGTGGTCAGCGGTCAGAATGCTCCTGCTTTGACCAGAATTCATATCCTATTTATCTCTAATGACTTTTCTTAATGACACGCTTACAATCTTTTTACTAAATTTTATAACTCCTAGTCCTGCTTAGTTTTAATCAGTGTAGCTTCGCTATCAGTAAAATCTTGACCAGAAAATGGTGGAGTAAGGAATGGGAAAGCAAGGAATAAAATTGTGGAAAATAATCAAAATGAAGGTAATTGTGTCGATCATATACGAGACATCAGATTTTGCCTAGAGTCTGTACAGTGTCGTGGATATTTGAGTTTTCGTAATTGGCACTGTTCGTTGTTCATTCGTTCGTTACGATTTCAATGTCCTTTATGATTTTACTACCTGAACAGGTTTCATATCACGGGATTTTGCGGTTCTCACACAACGACGATAAGTTACGAATATCGATGAGGATGTATAGTTAAATCTCATTGTCCTTTCAAATGACCAAATCACTTTAAAATTTGCGTATTCTTTCTTCTTCCTCTTCTAATATCGCATTCATGTTATTTTAGAGTTTGGCAGGCACTTTTTTTCTTGAGACTTGGCGACGCTTGCAGTGAGGCTTATAAATAGTTTCGGTGACTAAACTTAGCGCCAGTCTGTGTGTATGAGGTGCTATGATAGGAGTTACGGCTAGTGCACAGCAGGTGTAACAGGTGCAACATGTTGCAGTGCTACGTGGTTGAGTGCGTCTTGTTCTACGTGCACAGTAGACTTGTGGAGGCCGGTGTGACTCTGCTTACTGATGGGCTCATGTGAGTCGTGGAATTGATAACTCAAGCTACCTGAGTAATTTATGATAAAGCAATCATATTCCCACTATACTCGTTACGAACGCGATCATACTCTCACCGATTCATGTGTATGTGCTTCCCAGCGGACTCAGTGAAGTGTTTTTTATACCTTCTGAAGTCGTAGCGAACTTCCGAGATTTAAGCTGCATTTCATTTGTTTCCTGCTAGTACTGAAAAACGGTTTGAGCTGGTGCGATAGGTAAACTCCGTACATAAGTTTAATTTCATCTCCAAAAGGCATCTATAGTACAATTCTGAATGCTGGCTACTCTGATATAAAATTAATGAGCTAACAAAAAATGATTTTTTTTTCAAAAACACACGTATCGGACTCTGATGAAGTTATTTTTCTTTGGATGTTACGAGCTGTTACGCCTTAACACGTCCTCAGTTGTTAATTCATAATAAAAACTTCTCGTAATTGTGTGCTTCGACTTCCATTAGAAAATTTTAAATTAATGAATAAGTAATGCTTGAGATGCACTAGGCATGATACGAAACTACGTACAGAGGGTATAGGAAACTGAATGCTTTGTTCTTGTTGAGTCCTAGTACCGTGGCCAGTGTTAAGTGGACATTACATGAGAGCGTCTTGTCATTCATGTGGAGGTGCAGGGAAGTTTGTGTGTCTGGTAGTGGTCATTTTGGCTGCTGACCAACTCGTGTCTCCACTCGCCTGATCGCAGCGCTGTCAGTGCTACTTCTTCGTTGTGTTGATTTTCATTTCATCTAATTCAAGTTGTTTAATAATGAATTAGTGAAGTCTTGTTATTTAAGTTTGGAAGTGCTTCTTATTGAATTACACAGGTCAATAACTGTGAACAGAATACATGGGCTCATTTATTTCAGTCCCTACCTGCCAGTGTAATTTATTGTTTTGGTAACCAGAAATTGGTCACAAAATGATTTTTATGTTTAGCACTGCTGCAGTGAAGTTGTGTCGATGGTTAAAACAAGTGTAGAATTGTTCATTAGTTCTTCATCTGTAGGCAGATTAATATACTCTCCCTGGGGGAAATGGAGGCTGGTAGAGTTGTGTTGGTTTCTAGCGTAAATTTCAATTTTTGTACATTCACACTGATTAAGAGGCAGCATTGTAGCCACGTTCATAGCAACAAAAGTCCTTTTTATCATGTACTTATTAGTAGAGTAGAGAATAATCTTTATTTTTTTTAATAGACGTCTGGTTTCATGACGTTCTGCTTTCTTCTTAATTTTTACCATTTTTGTTCTTACAGTTCATTACCATAAAAATGTACGCAATACATTTGTAGGTGAAGGAACAGAGACTTGACCCAAAAATAAGTAAGTGAAGGTGCAAAGACAAATACACTTTGAATGTTAATTTTTTGGGAAACATTTCTCGCTTTTTCGTGTATCCTAATTAAATTTCAGTTTGTTCGAGGTTTGCCCTGTGTTAAAAGTTGTTAGTGCATTGTTACCTTTACGAGTATCTAGGGATTTCTATGGGATAAACATATGTATGTCTGTTAGTTACTGAACCTCTGGACCTCGCTTACACCGTTTCATATTTTTTAAACTTTCTTATTGTCAATTGTCGTCTTTGGTTACCGCGCTGTAATAATGTCAGAGAGTAAAACAACAGATAAGTTGCCTCCTGGTATGCACTGGTACTGGCAAAGCAACTAACGTAGAGGTAGGCGTAAATTGTCTCTTAGTATGTACTGGCACTGGGGAAGCAACTAACGTAGAGGTATGCGTAAATTGCCTCCTAGTATGTACTGGCACTGGGGAAGCAACTAACGTAGAGGTATGCGTCAGCTCTGCAGGTTTCAGCAGCTGTGGTCGCGCTGACGCTTGTCGGCGAGTTGAGGACGAGGTGCGTCACAGACGCAGCGGGCGACTTGCTTCAGCCGGGGACGACCAGCGTGAGGAGAGCAACTGGCGCAGCAGCAGTCGCTGGAGCAGCGAAGAGAGCGGCTTTGCTGAGCCAGACAGTGACGGACCGACGGCCTGTCTGTCGCCCGTCTCTGAGCTCAGGTGCGTGTGGCTGTTTACGACTACGAAAGATCGCAGTTGTTCTGTAAAGACTTAATTCACCTTCAGAGTGATTTAAGATTTCTGAGCTTATCTTGAATAGGTATACTGTTTCTGCCTATCCTCGTTATTGTTCCATGGATAATTTGAACTCTCCTGTGTTACTTATATCTACGTAGCATAGTTAGCAATGCTTGTTGTAATTGTCTGTTGTAGATTTACTTTTGTAATTGGGTTAGCTTTATATTTCATTGTTTCTTCATGCTTCTCATATCAGATGCTCGTTTCATCTAGACACTATGGTACCACCATAGTGTGGTACCATACCATAGTGCAGTATGGTTTCATCTTTATGGTACCGCTTATAATGTTCACTGGGTTACATTGTAAAAGAGTGATAATCGCCTTAATTAATCTAAGATGGTGATCAAACAATTATTATTTTGGTATAACATAGAGGAGAAATCAATGGCATACGTCATTTAGAATATTAGGTAACTTAAAATATTGTAAGGAGTCGAGCATACTAACATTCAAACATCCGATAGAAAATTTGATTGTATATAATCTTTGCGAACCAGGTATAGGCTTTGAATACGATCAATTGTCTTTGAAAAATGAATACAATTGTTTTTCCAGAGAGCGATCCGAGAGCAGCAGCAGCAGCAGCAACCGTGCTTCTCCTGAACACCGGAGTTCTCTCGTATCTAACCTACGAGACGCAGCAACTCGTTACTCATCACAGGGTCTCAATCTTTTACTCAGTAATTCTGACGACGCAGATCGCCTCAACGGCAACCTAAGTCAGTGTCACACGCCTGTGACTCTCCACAACAAGATAAACAATTCTCTGAACGCGACTGCGTCTTCAGTAACGAATGATACAAATACTGAAAATATATCTCCCATCACTCCATGGAGCCCTCCCATCGAGAACTGTTCTAACACCACATCGGCTGATACAAACAGACTGAACGCTAGATTTGATGCGGATTCCGTTAATGCAAACTTATCAGCCGTGGGTAATTCAATCAGTCGGGCTGTTCGCAACTCAAATGGAAGAGGAGGCGTTCATGAGAGGACGTTGAGCCCAGCGTCGCGGCACGTCGTGGCGGTGGGAGAGCGCATGGACCTCATGGAGTACTGCGACAGAGAGTGGAGAGGCAACACTCAAAAAGCCAACGCTGTCAGAATGGTAATTTCGACCGTTACGTTTGGCAGATACCAACCCGAAATTATTTACGAGTTGCATGTGATGCAGTTCGTTACTATCCATTTTTTTAGTTTCTCTAGCTGAATATTACATCTAGGTTAGTCTGCCTTAGTTAAATTTGCATATTACTCACTAAATGATCGTGCATAAATATATTACTTTATAATTTCTCTCATAGAGAAAAATGATGAGAGGAGATAGGTATAGAAAATTTCGTTCTCGCCAGCATGATTCATAACAAGACACGTCGGTATAGCGGTGGACGTGTAAAACGATTTGTAAATATAATTTATTGAATAATAAACCAACGTTCGTTACAAGAGGCATGATACATCTTTTGACACGAATTTCTTATGATATTCAATTGTTTTACATTTTAATTGTCTCGAAAACATTCCTGTATGTATTATTTTACTTTCTACTTTGGTGCCCTGTTTTTATCGTTCCTTCCTGCTCATTTATTTTTGAATCACAGCCCAGGAAGCTACTATTTTTCTGGTAATACAGTGTTTGTTCGTATCGGCTTTCCGTCGTTGCTTGATTAACTTGATGTGTTTTTGGAACAGGGTTACGGCAGCGTAGAGAACATAGTTGGCCTGAAAACACTTCGCAGCGTGAGAGGTGATCAGTATTGCGCTGTACGAGCGGCCATCTTCCAGGCACTCACAGGAGGCATAACGCTTCCGCGGTCGGCCCCAACTCTTGCACGTCTCTTGGCCGAAGTAGCCGGAGGAGCTTCTTGGATCCTGCAGTGGAGTTTCGCCAACAGACTACACTACGGCAGCACCATCGATGGCATCAGAGACTGTCTTGAAACCCTCGATAATGTTGTGAGTTACGGCAGATATCTGCTTTGAAAGAATGAGCATCGGCAGTTTTTAAAAGTTCACTTGTAGACATGAATACCTATTATGATGGTCTAAAATGAATACAATGCCGTAACTTTGATGTCTATGACAAATTAAAATATCTACTCAGAAATAAGTTTGCTCCTGCCAATAAATTACATGGTTTCTGCACTCATTTTTGTTAGCTACCACGTTAGTAGCCTTTTTGGTGTAATAAAAATCTCAATGGGTTAACGCGTAAGAAGTTCTATGCTGCTGTCCCTTTAGTGTCACCCTTCCTATTCAGTTTCAAGACGCTCCCTGATATTTATATTAATTCACGTTTTTCTTTGGCCATTTCTTCTAAGGTTCCCATTACCATCACTGCAACACTATGGCCGTTGCCACGTCTCAGAAATGATCTTGCTAACTAATGTTCCGATTTTGAACAGAGCGATGGCTTGATCGGGCACACTGACCGTAGCGCCGCCCTGGTGCAGCTCTTAAACAATGACGAGCGTCTGGACCTGCAACTGTGTGAGGCAGTCAAGCTGCACATGCTCGCAAGTGCGCTGCAGCTGTACAGCGTTAACATCTGCGGCGGTAATGTGCCTCTCTTTGCTATGATCATCTTCGCGAGAGAGACCAGCGAGAGTCCTGAGGAGTTATTGAGAAATCACTTGAACAGCGTGGGAGATACAGGAGGCCTAGAGCAGGTAGAGTATCTGATTCTTGCAACTTTACTGTCCATAAAAGAATCTCATAGAGTATTTGTCTAATTACAAATGTATTCATCTTCGTTTAGATTGTTTCCAGTCTGAATGCATGAAAAAAATGCACTGCTCTGTGTAATGAACGTATATGGTGAAATTGGCTTGCAAGTGAGCTGATATCAGTCATCTGTCTTTGAAATCTGTTTTCTTTATCACGGTAGAAATAACCTTTTTTCCTTTTTGAGTTTACTTCTAAAATGTTTGATTGTTTGTCCCGTAATCTTCGTGGAGACTACTTTGATGAAGGCTTGACATTCTGCCTGAACAGTTAACTCACGTGAATGCACAGCTCGATTTCTCTTAATGGTTTAATAATGTTGTATGAGGGCAAGGTACCTAGAGTTAGTGGATCTTGCACGTCTAAGTACATAATGCCAAGATCTCACGTGTGAGAGAACTAAGAAGCCTCTTGTTTGCATGCGTGTAAATTATATGCTCATCTCTTGAAATCATAGGTTGAAAAGTTATACGGTATGTTATTTATTATTTCTTCGTCATTGTATTTTATTTAAAGAGCGAAAGCGCGCATACCGCAGATTAGGGTAGCCCATTAGATAGTGCTTACATTTTTTGTTTCACATTCATTTTTGGATATGATTTACTTAATGTGCAAAGAACTTAAAATGATAATAGAAGTTCTGCAGGGATAAAATTAAATTTTTAGGTCAAATTTTGAAATTTAATTAGGTTAAATTTTTAAATTTTTTGAATGATGCAAAAAAATGGAATGTGAATTTAACTGTGTGCCTTCACTTGCCACTTGATGACTCAAAACGTTTACGTTTAATTTTGTTGTGTATGCAAATCTAATTTCGCTCCGTACATCAATTGAATCAGTTCTTATAAACTACGCGTCGATTTTCCAAAAAATGTGCTCTTTTTTTCTTTGTTAGTGAGAGGATTTTGTTACAAATTTGTGTGACTCTTTACCTACACGAGTGCTATCCGACTGACACTCATCGAGTGTTCAGCATCCAAAATAATTCGAACAAATGAGACACAGTTCATAGTCTATAATCGTAGAACTTTTCAGCGTAACATCCGTTCAATTTATTTATAGTTTTATATTGTATTAACATTTCTTGAGGTTTTAAGGCTGGGGTGTTGAATTACTGTTACTCATTTTTTTGTTATCATTTATGGACGTTAAATTACTGAAATAATTGTGTGAATCTATTCGGTTAGCTCCACTAAGTCAATTTTGTAAATTTATCCTCATGTTCCATACTATTTTAGAACGGTGAATGTTTATATAATAGCAAAACCTTAAATCGATTAGATGATTACACTACTTTTGTTCGTTATTGAAGCATTCCGGTAAGCGTTCGAAGAAGAAAGCCTACCATGCTCGAATAGTCGTACCTAAATTTCCTTACTCATTTGCCTTGCTGGGCTCTGTCACCCTTCACTGTCGCAGGCAATTCTGCTTATAGCTTGTGTGCTCGTTTGTGCCAGATTGAAATGTTCCTGCTGGGCCACTGCTTGAAGGCGACGCTGCAGGTGGTGCGGCCTGCGTCCTACGGGGCGGAAGATTTTGTGTGTTACTACCCGGACACACACCTGGACGAGTGGCCACAGCTCTCTCTCATCGCTGAAGATGACCGGCACTACAACGTGCTCGTCGAATAGTGTTTTGAGGTATGGTTGAGTAGTACTTGAAGGCACAAACGAATAGTTCGATCCTTCGAGGTGCAGTGAATTACTGCTAGAAGGTACTATCGAGTAATTTTTTGTGGTAAAATTAGCTGGTGCTGCTATGAAATACCGTCGAATTGTTGTGCTGTAAAATACAGTTGAGTAGTTAAGCTTTAAAAAAACAGTTGAGTATTTTATAGCACAACTTTCTGTAGTCGAATAATGCAGTAAGATATACAGTGCAGTTGAGTAGAGTTCTGTGCTTAATCGTAAGTCCAGCAGTGCATTGAGACGAGATTAATTGGTGCTTTCAAGGTACGATTGAGGTATTGAATAAAAGCCAAGCCATAGAAAACGATGCAAGGAAGTAGCTAAGTTAAAAGCGTGCTAAACTGCGTGGGTAATTGCTTAGGGAAAATCGATTTTGAAAACCCTTACGATGGAAATATGCTTGGGGCACATGCGAACTCGGTGTACGTATTAATAGAGTGAACAATTATATTAGGGAAGTTCAATATGTCATTTTGTGTGGCTTATATTGAATAACAAAAATGCAACGTTGTAGCAATAACACATGAGAGGGTAAAGCTGGGTACCAACAAAACTTAAGTATCGAACTAGTGGAACGTATTACGTATCTAGGTGAAATAGATGTGCTTCTGACTAGACATTTTGTTTTTTGTCAGTGAGAATACACATTGAGTACAAATGTGCTTGATTACCACGCAAAAGCTTGGCGACTCAACTCAGAAGGTATGAAATTTTTTTGAAACTGTAGTTATTGGAGAAATGTTACTTATTTTGACTGCGACTGTCGGTTCTAGTAGTAAATGTTTTGAGTCTTGTTACGGTTGGTGTTATGATATTGATGACTAATATTGTGACCTAATTTAGGGTAAATTTCTAGTTTAATAATAGTAGGAATTGAAGTTTTTTTAAGAGTCCATTGGTTACTGTTCGAAGGATTAGTTATCTTACTGTATAAGAGGCTTCAAAGTTCTAATGTGACTGTCGCAATGCACAAATGCTCTTGAATTTATGACTTTGGTTTCATTGCGTCATTCAAATTTCTTCAAGATTTATGTTTCGAATTTTGATTTAATATAATTTGCTGGACATTATTAGGAAGTAAACTTATATATAACTAGTTTTAATCGATTAATGTTTTGTAGGAAACAGACGCGTCTCTTCGCAATAACTGGAAAGTTTCTGCTCAGCTTCAGCCAAGTTCGGACGCGTTTTGTTTGTGAGGTCCTCTTCATTTCAAGTTATTCATCTCATCATCGCCTGTCATCGCAATAGAAATGAACGGAATTTTGCGTCCGGGTCAACTTCTCTTTTTGATGGATGTTAGAAAATTTCCGTGAAATTGTGATAATACTCATCACTCACGACACCTATCGCAGAAAACGTTTCTGACATTTCTTTGCTGTAGTAGTTGTTGATATTGAAATTCCAATCATTGATTTGGTAATTGAATTTAAACGTTATACACGCTGCATGATTCTTTATTCTAAATCTTACTGGTGGCTAATCATTCTAGGGCGGTAACTACAAACTATGAAGCCCGCGACCTGCTCTGCGATGTCTATATACGGGCCTTTTTACTGTAAGAGAACTGCAAGCACTCAGCTTTCCAGCTTGCTAAGTTTGCTTTGTGCATCTCGGTATAACTCATGTGGCTGCGGTGGTTAAACCTACAATATTTTAATAAAAATGGTTTAACTCATTTGCTTCCACGTCGACTATTACTTGTGATTTTATGAAGGCTCTCACTGAATCATATTGTGAGTGAATGTTTTGCGATGAATGAAGTGGGTTGAATTTTCATCTTGGATCTGCTAGTAATTAATTAGTTGTTAGTTAACTGAAGGCCAAGATCCCAACCATGCATGCGGTAACAACTAGTTAACCAGTGCAAGAGTTTGACTTGATGCTAAGAGCTGTAGATGAGTGACGGAGGCAACCGTAAAGCTCATAGTTCCCTAAACAAAGCTTCTCTCATTTAGTGTTATTTAAAACGTTGATTCTTGTGTAACGAATATAGTATTACTACCATGTCGTTCTTGTGTAAAGCTAACTTCATTTGTATATACCAGTATGCTTATTAATATAATAGCTAATTACCTGCATGTACTTGGTAGAGAGGGTCTCTGAAGAACCGATATTTTTAAAATAATGACAGCACAAGGGAATTTCCCTTCATTGTGTCGAGTCTGCTTGTATTTATCGTTACTGACGTCTTACCTTGTTAACATTTAGCATGCAAGTTTTGGAGATGAAGATGAGCTCGCGAGCTATGACTCTTTGAGGAAAAGTAATGGTCGTCATAAATATTTTTTCACGCCTTGTGAAATTTAAAAAGCTGCAACCAGTTTATTTGTTTGTATATGTTCCGTCAGACACTGCTAATTGTTTATGGATTTGGGCTACTAGTGTACTGTATAATTATGCATCATTGACGTATGCGAATGCTATTTTTGTTAATAGATGAATTCGGTTCATCCTCGATCTGAACGAAAATCCTCCCATTTACTGTAACGCGTTGTCGACTTCAAGAAGCATACGGAGCCTGCTTAATCTTACAGATTTTATCGTACATCGCAAATGCTGAAAATGATGTGCTCTTGTCTAGTCATTGCGTGTCTAGGGTTAAATTGTTGAAGTTGTGTCTCGTGATGATGTTCATATGTTATCCCTGGGATTTACCCCGAAAATGATTGATATGCGCGTGTGTGCGTGCATTTTTACTTTGCAGGTGTTTTAGAGAAAGCATTGGGCTATTTGAATAGTATCATGAAGTGATCTAATGCTATCAAAGTTTCATTAATTGAAAATTTAAATTTCGAAGTCCTGCAAAAAAATCGAACACCTACTAAACTGTACCTTCGTTGATTACGTTTTTATTAATTTGCACGTGACTTGTTTTTAATAGTCAAAGTCCTTGCATCGAATATCGTTTCGTTAAGACGTTTGTTGCTGGAAAACTACTGTTTCATTTATCCATTTACTTCAACGGTTCAAATCCTTCGTTTGTTGTGTCAGCTCGTTCACTTTTCTTGCACAAATTTGAGTTTCTTAGTGGACCCTAATGCTACGTAAACTAGTTTTGCTCCATTAAGGGATCTAGTTGTGCTTTTATCTCATTTTCTTACGACTTGCAGCAGGCTGCGTTAGTGCTAAACTTGGGCAGGCTTCTTTCCGTGTGTTTCTGTCCCCGCAAAGTTCTAATCTTTGCGCCCGGGCTCACGATGCACAACTTCATTTGGAAAATAGAAACTCTTCTTCTTAATCTAATCAAACCCAGCACCACTGCTTTAGTTAAAATTCTTGCTACCTTTTTAAAAAACGTTGGTTTACATTTAGCCATGTTGACATCGTAAACATCTTTGGTTTTAGTTTGAGATGTTGTATTTGTCGGTTCTGGGATCAATTTTAATTATACCTTCTTTTCTGGAACTGTCAGATAAAGCATATCCTTACAATAATCGACAATAATTTGTTGAGAACTTTTAAATGAAATTACTCTAAAATTTTGCCTGATGAGTGATTATTATTTTATTTTTGACAGTTTTATTAGTGTGTTATTTCTTTTCTTGATACTGATCGAAATAAAAAGTAAAGCTCATAATCAAGCTACTCATTTGTTTCGATGGAAGCTGTTCTTAATAGACCACCTAGTATTTTTTCCTGCTTTCGAAGCATTTTGAGTGATGCTTTTCTATGAACTCTGTACTCTGTTGTCCACAAACACTTTTTCATTAAGACTCTATTTAATTTAACGTGTACAGTTTGGTTTCGTAGCCACCGTTATTTCTACTGCCGAAGGTGTTCAAGTTAAATAAGCGCAAATTTATTGCAGGTCTTGTAAGGTAATCTGAAATGTTACACAAAATCATATCCTTTGATTATGTCTTGCACTTGTAGTTTAAGTTAGCGAACTGTACCCTCGAACCTGCCCTGAACTCTAGCGATGATCTGGCGCACCACTGCTTAGTTGTGTATTTAGTGACTAGGCCTTAGTGATTCTTCCAAAAATTAGTTATGTTGGATTGACTTCTACTTGCGGTCAATACAAAGCTTGTATATAGTTTTGCTCGGGAAATTGTGTCTATAGGATTGAAAGCTGCAGCATGAGTGATGGAAAGTATATATTGAACATTTGACTTTTAGTCAAAGTCTTTCAACTGTAGGTAAAATGAATTCTAAAATGGACAATTTATCGCACTTCAATCCTTGTGGTCGCACTTATATTTGTATCAGGTGCACGTTGACGTGACTCAGAGACGCCATGTGCATTGGAGTGTTATCTCTGAGCCAGAAACTTGAGATTGGCACAAGGGATGTAATTGTGAGCAGCAAAGAATTTATTTTTATGTGCGTTTTTTATCCTTTTCCGCCACCATCATTGTGGATCAGACATAAAAAAAATTCTGTTAAAGTTTCTCACATTTCCAGATTAAAATTTTTCGAAGTGTCGACAATTTGCCATACGGCGTGCCTTGTCAGGGCTCTGTAACAAACGAGCTGTCGAATCCCGAAAAATGTGAATCTCTAGGGGTACTAAAATTTAATGCATCGTATAGCGTGCATGTAAGATCAACTGAGCGATCATTTTTTAAAACTGATGTATATTATTTTGAAGTATAAAAAGTAATGTTTAATAATGGTGAGCTGTGAATTGACAAACTTATTACAGCAAACTACTCTTAACCGAATGGGTCATAGTTTTCAAAAATTTAGATATGTGTTATCAACTTGGACGAAAATGAGAGGTCCTTTTAGTTATGAAAAGTAAAACGGGTCCACTTTTTATTGGTAATTTTCGCGTGTACTATCCATGTCTTACAGAAAGAAGTCATCAAGAGTTCAACAAGCGTCAAAATATGAGACGAAACACGACTTGTAGCGTGCATCGCAAATGCTATTGCCACCATTAATGAAATTATGCTACGGCGAATATGGTTAAAAGTATGTTAATTGAGAACTATAAGTAATATAAAATTTAGCATTGAAACTATGAAATCGTCTGGATGAAACCAAACTTCAAATAACAATATCGTGCGAGTTTCATGATTACGCAAAAGTTAAAGTTGGAGTTTACAGAACCAAGAAAAATCATATCTTAGCTGACAAACATCTAAATAGCACTTTCAGAAAAATAAAATTTGATGATTCAAATAATGCAGATATATGAAGCATAAAGCTGTATGATAATATTTCTAGTAAAGACAGTAAATGAGAAAACACAAGTATCGTCATAATTTTGGAGTATTATGCCAAAATTAAATTTCACGGAAAATACTCAAAACTCATTCAAAACGTATGGTTCTTATGTTTCTCAAACAACAGCTCGTATGATTACGAGATGAACTTTGCAATACAAGAGACACAAAATACTGCCTAGTTAAAAAATATCTTTTTCTTTCATTACCGAAAAATACAAGTGACAGAAAAACCTAAATTGACAATACCAAAAGGAACGTGTACTGACATGGCTAGCAACCAGTTAACACTACAATGATCTTCCCCAACACCAAAAAGTGAAAATTAGGGAAGCTAGTGATGCTATAAAATAACTACACGATGAATGGAATAATATTCTCTCTACATACATCTTTCTCTAACCATGTAAATTTCCTAGAAAAACGAAGCCGAGCTACACAAAAAAAGGAACAAGGAATAAATAGAAATAAGCTGTCTGGGGCCTGAAATAAGAGGGAATTCGAGAGGAACTACCCATTCATATTTCACTAAACGGAACACATGAAATGCAAAATTTGAACATTCTCTACATTTGAGAAGGTATAAAAGGTATTATACACACAACTCTGAATTCAATGAACCACGAATCAAGAGAAATATAGTCATGATACAGGAAGCCCATAATCATGAGATTGTTAGCCCATTCAATGTCACGGAGTGCAGTAACCCCATCTCCATTATTAAATGTATAAAAATTTTGGCCGTATATGAGTGATGCAAAACAAAATTTACCTCATGAGCCTAATTTTCCAATGTAACTGTCATGTTAACGAATTGACAGTTCCTGACATTAATCAATGATACTCTTTTTTGCTCTAATGAAGTGACACATTTGCTACGAAAGTAATTTCTTTCCTGTTAAAATACAAAAATAAAGTACGTGTGTTTCATATGGAAAATAGGCGTGTGAAAAATATGTGAGTTTTTGTGTCCATAGAATGTTATTTCCCTACCGCTGCCTTATTAAATTGTTCAATTAATAATATAAAAATATCTTAGCGTCTCAACAACATTCCTAACCGCATGATTAACCTCTTTGATTTTGCTTTTTACCAGCTACGCCTTCTACCAAGTGTAGAAGGACAGTTTACTCTGAAAAATAAAATATATTAATATCTAACAATAGCAGTGCGTCAAAGTAAAATCCATCTAAACAAATAAAGTGTATTAAAATTCTGATAGAAAAATGTTGAAGAAGAAGAAGAAAAGTGTATCGTTCCTTGATACTCTGTTTACTGCTTTGAATTTCAATGCAAAAATAAAAATAGCAAATTTCGGCGCTGTTCCTGAAATCACAACTACCGAGCCAGAAAGCAGACCCAACAAACCCTTTCGTTCTTGTATATGAGCTCCTGTCTGAGGCTGTTGCTCTCTGACGAGCATTTCTGCTTAATCAAAAACCGCCGCCAGCATTGGACAAGCATCACTTGATCTACACAACATTTACAAAGCTGGGAAATTCCGAATGACGCATGGGTGGCACCAAAATGCCCACTTTTCAGCTGCAAGCATCGTCAGATCTACACTGGCAAAAGATAGAGCGTGTATTCATACCAAAACCCTGATGTTCGGGCACTAAGCGAACAGACACAGGCCCTGACTTGTGCCGCACCTGCACACACTAGATGAATGTTGAATGGAAAGTTGATTTAACAATCCTTCAATCGAGCCGTTTGTGAAATCTGTTGCGAAATGGGGTTAGGTTGTCAAAATTGTCTATGTACTGCATTGGGTCACGACTTGGACAGCCTGTGATATTAAGTGGATATATGTGTGGAGTACACATATACATTATCATTAAAATAAAATTAGGCCGGGAGTATTATGACAGTAGTTGCAGAAAATTACATTCATGTACACAAATTCTGTTGTATGAAAATTTTCACTTATCAGGAATTGATCTATACGTAAAATGCTTGAGTGATCTTGCTGAAGAGCATCAGTCAAGTGGTCTGATTGAAGAGAGTAATGCTCTCTTTAACCAGATTACTCGCATCTTGGTGGAGCGAGTTCTACATCTGGAGTAAGTAAAATGTTACTTTATTATGAGGCCTTATCATACAACGGATTATAGAAGTTATGTAGTTATAAATACTGATAGTATAATGAATTATTGATAGATTTTAAATTTAGAGAGATGCATAGGACTATCACCATCACAAAATATACTAACAGCGCCTTGGTAAGCAAAACTTTCATTCGATTCGATTTTTTCGATTGTGAGATCGAAAAAATATAGTACTTCGGATTAAACATTTAAATCCTGGTAAAGTAAGTACTCATCATAATAATTCTAAACATACATATATAATGAAAATAAGATCACAAAAGCACAAGACACGAGTTTCAGCAACACAGCACAGCGTGTTTGCTGTATGGATAAAAAATAGCTGGAGCAGGCGTGTTCCTAGACGTCCGAGGCCATTCTACAACATTTTTTCTATAGTACTGTTTTTGACTACAATACATTTTTGTGGGAATATACTAGATGTATTGTACTCAAAAATATAATGCGTAATAGTGGGGATATTCAAGAATATAGGTCATAAACATTTATTTCTGCGATTAACGGTACAGCACTCATCTCAAGTTTCTCCAAGAATAACGCAGAAAAAATAAAGAAATTTAAAGCAATACTACCGATCACTTCTCTAAAACATACACTCCTGAATTCAGACGCAAACAATTAAGTGTAAAAATAGTAAGTACGAGTATGCAGGCTCGTAACCAAAGTGTATCTCTACCCCTTCCTAATGTTGACTACACTACGATCATTGATGTTCGCTCATAAACGTTCTATGTTGTATTGTTGACGACTGTTATCATACTTTACTATACATTGATATGGGGATTAAGACAATCTCAACACTACTTGGAGTCACATCTTGAATATCATCATTTTATTCTTAAGGCCATCATATGATGTCAATACACTGGAATATAGATTACATCACAACGCCATCCATTGTAACATAGAGAACGTCATAACAACGAGTATGTAATATGAATTTTATTGCAACTGCATTTCTTGCTGGAACTACATTATTCGTCTACTGTGAATACACTTATCTATGGTGTCTCATGAGTGAATGATGATAATGAAATAGAGAGCATCGTCGTTACATAGTTTATTAGTCATTATTGAGCTCTCTACTTCTCAACTACACTGGTCCCAGCACATGTCATCTTGATTATACAGGGTGTCTCAAAAAAATGTACTCACCCTTTAACCGTTGTTAACATGCTGTCTTCTTTGTGTTGCAGGTGTGAGATTCGAACCTTTGCGAACATGATTAAATGTGATTAAAGAATCATGTTCGCAAAGGTTCGAACCTCACACCTGCAACACAAAGAAGACAGCATGTTAGCAACAGTTAAAGGGTGAGTACATTTTTTTGAGACACCCTGTACATAAGCGAGAATTCTTGGGTATAACCCTTTAGTTGAACAACATATTAAGAAACTGATAAGTTGTGTTTTAGGAATGTTTAACTCTTTCTTAGTTCACAAGTATGACGTCATCAACTTTTTTCAAAAGTATTCTAGCCACAATACCCACACAATTTGAAAAAAACGCCACGAATAATACGAGTGGTTTGACCACGCAACATACAACACAATTCTCCAAGTGACTTTCTCCTTTACAGGCAGGTTTTGATTACCTTTTTTTACCCTCAATTTGATCATCATAGAGCAAACCATTACCAGCGAATTTAGGCACCATGGCCAACAGTATAATTATAATCAATGAACTACGCAATCGTATTCAATCAGTGTTAATAGTTAATGAATGTTTTTGCTCAATTAAGTAGGAAATAAAGAGTGCTTTTATTCTTCTGCGATATTTATAGACCACGTGCAAAAATAAAATTGCAATCATTAAATTGAGTTCTGATTTTAAATTTAAAAGTACATCGGACTTGAGTGAATGAAACCTGAGGAGGAATAACTTGACGTCGTCCACCTTATTTTCTCGGTAAATTACACCGTAATCTGCTGAAGCAGCATTTTGCACAGAAATGAAGTCCATCCATCGCCTAGGTCTGGGCCATAACGCATCGGCTGAAGTGCGCTCTGCCGTCTTCGCGTGAAAAATTAACAACTTTTTGAACGAACTATGAAACTTCGATGAAAGTCTTGCTGAAAAATGGATCATCAGCCAATGAGTTGTCGCTGAATGATCGCTTGGATCTAAATTGAGTTCAGTAAGAAAAGAGAAATGAACGATGAAGCTACTTGCGTCTGATAAGGCTGAGGTCGTAAGCTTGTTACATCAAGGAAAACGTTTACGTTTAACTTTAGACCCTCCAAAAAATGTATTGGCTGACTAACATCGCGTTAGAGGTACCACAGTTATTTACCACGTTGAGTCGTTTCTCAAGTAACTAAAGTTATTTTTATAATGAGCCCTCAAGTGATGCAATGTTTGATATTTAACTTTTTATCTTATTAACTGGAAATAACAGCCACTGACATTTGAAACACAGTTCCACCAAAATGCATCTTGATTTCAAAACAGAAAAATGTAATAGTTAGATCTGTGAGACACTCCGTGCTTTAATATTTCAGTAATTCAATACTCCAGTCCTTCTCACTACATTCGTTACATTTGGTAAAGTTTTAATTTATGGATCTTCGAAAAACTGCCGTAAAAATGGTCAATCAAAGTTGAAGTAACTTGAAAACTACAGCCAAATGTCGGTCTTCAAACCAAGGAAAAAGTGTTTCATTCAGCTCATTTTCAGAAGTTGTGTTAAAGTCCTTCATTCCGTCAATGAAGTTACGGAAATCATTGATTATATTTATCTTATTGGCCAGGTCAATATTTCTAAGGGTGCTATTATGCCTCTTATGTATTAGGAATGTTCAAATGTAGGAATTTTGCTTGACTTGAAAACCAAAGCTCTGATACTTTGACTAAAACTTGTATTCATGCAAAAGAATGTCTCGTCACATCCAGCAAATGCATTCAGAACTATACTTAAAAACTATATCCTAATCATCGTATAGAAAGTACTTCAGAATAGACATTAAATTGTGTTTGTAAATAATTTAAATGGTAGCTTCTACAAATAAAATGTCTTTATGGTAAGTTGTTCCATAAAAAAATTGGTTTTTCTGTACACAAATGTTTGTACAACTCACCCCCATGCATCTCTGATCAAGGAAACATTTTGTTTTACCGACGGCTGAACTATTCTGTTCAATGAAGATCGACTGAAAGACCTCTTCCATGAAGATCCACCTCAATCCATCAAGAAATTGATCCAGCAGCTGTCATGCTCTCAAGGTGCACTCAGTCTTCACATTCAGGCGGCAAACGTGACTTCGATTGAACAAATAGTTTTATTTTATATATCATTGAGAAACATTTTTTAATTAAATAGTTTTTGAGGTAGACAATTGAAACAATGTAAAGTTTACTAACATTCATTCCAAAGAATCAGTGTTTTGCTTGTGACTAATGCTTGAAAATTAATAAACATTCCTAGTGAAAACATGGAAAAGTAATTATTTGACAAACACAGAGACGCTATGTGCCATTGGTTGGAAATGTTAGCCAATTCCTGTTCAAAGTGTTCGCATGACGAAAGTCGATATCTTAATGAGGAAAATTCAAATTGCAGGTCAAGTTATTGTATGAGTTTTATCACTCGTTCAATACCCTGACCATCTTCATTTAGATTTGACGCTGAAAAGTCGTGCCGCTACCTTCAAACGTTCCGTCACAAAATCCGATGAAGGTAATGCATAACACACAAGTATTGCTTGAATTCGAATGAAGTATTTTGCAAATTCCACTCGAATCGGAACGAGCACGTCTGACGATGCACCATCTAGTCGGCTAGCCGCAGAGGGATGGGCCTAAGCCCCTTAAGGGACGCAAGATGATTGGTTGTTTGCTGGAGGGCTCAGCAGAAATTGCGACCTACGCAACACAATCGCTGAGAGATAAACTTGAGACGTCACGAGTCAGTCACTGCTGGCGGCAGTACTTTCTAAGCCCCTGGGTGACATGTCCACTATATTTTGCGTTATTAGAACATCTATATGCATTTCTGCTATGTTTTCGAAATTTCCCTCGTCGTAGGTATTCTGGTGGTGATGTACGGATGTACATAATGCGTTTGACATTGATGCTTATGAATACGATACTTTTTTAGATTCAGTAACCCGTAGCCGTAAAGCTGACAATCCGAGTTTATATAAAAGTGTAGTCTTATTTTCTATTTGAATTTTTTATTGATTTAATTTAATCCAATAACATAGTTTTCATTAAGCAATTTGTTAATGAAATGCTGAGTCAACATTAAACATCTGGTTACTATTATTATTGCATCAAACATATTACTTTAGAAATGCTGTTATTTCTTGATTTAGCCTACAAACTTTGTGCCTCTATAAAAGTTTCAAAATGTAAATAAATACTCAACTCCAATCATATCATGAATAGCATTTGGATATTACGTCATCATTTGCTAGTGGAGCATTGTAGTGGGAAAAGGCTTCTGTACATCCACTGTATGCTAACTGCATTTTCGTTACTTTTATCCCTAAGGAAAATGATCCTTTTCTGGTTAGCTTCTCTTCGTAATTAAATCGTACGAATTACCATGCATACAACATACTCTGCCTGGGCTAAGCACAAAAGGATGAATACTGCCAACGTAGTCGATATAATTTCAGTTTTGAATTTATTTCAATTTATTTTGTGTTCCAGCTTGATTTTGAAATTTAGACATGGAAATTAAGATGCTCGCACAACAGATTCCGTAAAATCGAGGAATTCTAAATGTGAGATATGTTAAAGAATTTATTATGGTTCTTAACTCAAGTTCATTTTCAAAAAAAGAAACATTTTGAGAAATAACCGAACCTTTTTCTCAGAATATCATCAATTTTGGATTATTCAATTCATTAATTAACCTTTTACGTCGTAAAAATTAATATTGGGGTAATGCAAACGTTCTTCCCTAATTATGTTCCTTTTTCCTTAAGTTCCAGAAATTTTTATAACAGAAGCCTTCATCAAATCAATCTGAGTTC
This sequence comes from Trinorchestia longiramus, assembly GCA_006783055.1. Lineage (NCBI taxonomy): Eukaryota > Metazoa > Arthropoda > Malacostraca > Amphipoda > Talitridae > Trinorchestia > Trinorchestia longiramus. The sequence continues at coordinate 193,325 of VCRD01000031.1, forward strand.
ACAATTAGCGGTAAATTCCAATTTAATTAGCCCCGTCATTCAGCCTGCGTGATGAGGTAACCTTGTTTGTCTCCAGCGGCAATTTGGTTTTTATTGTCGCCGTTGACCTCATCAATGGCGAAGTGAAGCTCTTCAATGGAAGCCTGTGAGATCGCATATTCTGAAAACAAATTAAGTTACAGTACAACTTTTAGGCAGAACCAGTCGGCTGAAACACATGCAGTGTAACAGTTGTATCACTACTCAAGAATGACATCGGAATTTCTTAGAAATGCATACTTGGAGGAAAAGATCATTTAAGAGTATGTATTAAAATAATTCTTGAAGAAAAACAAACAAATTTAGATGAAACTGAAATTTTTCCATGTTTAGGCATCTAATTTATTATAATCAGCCACACGGAAATCTTTCAACTATGTATGCATTAAATACAAACAATATCTAGGTGAGATGATATGTGACCTTCACTGCCACCCAAAATTTTTGATGAATGATTAATATGTTATGGAAATATGTTTTATTGGATTGACTTATCTGAAAATTGAAACATTGGCTTCAATAAGTAGCAGATACAGTATAATCAACAAATAGTGATATTAAAACAATAATTCATAAGAAATGTTTAATCGTTATATTATAATAAAACAATGATGGAAATTATGCGCCATCAGCTGGACAATTGTGTGTATTTTCCAATGACAATGCAATGAATGCAATGTACATTCAAGCTAAAGAGTGCACTACGAACGTCATCAACAGTGATTTCAATGTTTTACTCTAAATTTCTGTATAAATGAAATTGTTTTTAGATTTCTATCAATACGGACACTTACATGTATTATGTATCCTAACTGTCGCATTTTTTCAATTATTTGCATAGTTAGAGTTACCTTGCTGAGGGTACTTTTCAAAGTTTAAGAGAAGAACTGTTTGTGTTCTTCGAAATGAAATGTACTTGAACTTCAAAAAGAAGTTTACGTGATGTGAGTAAGCCCAACCTTTGCTGATGACCTATGTGATAACTTATTTTGAAGAACTGAAGTCCAAAATGTCATTAATATTCTCTACGCATTTTTATAATACCAAAACCGCTGTAAGTGCTAATATTTCATACAGAAATTATTCAAAGTATTTTAATAAACCTTTTTTGGTTGTGGGTTCGACGATTAAAATTACCGCCTAAAATTTGATGGTTCAATCAGTTTCCGAGTAAACATCTCTATTCATTTCCAAGAAGCTCACAATTCTTTAATCAAAATTCGGTAGCTCTGATACTGGTAAGTTTAACTCAATTTCGCAGTAACATTGCTTGGAGAGCCTACGGCTAGCTCACTCAATTCATCTAAGCCACCACTCGGCCTGATTGGAAGGCCTGGGCTCAGAGCGACAAACCAGCAGTGAAATACGCAATCAAAATCTGACTGTCCGTCTTACATCGAGCTACGACAACCTCACGAGAACTTTAATAAATACAGGGCCTAAAATTGGAGTTCCAAGTCTAGAGCTCGGGTCAAGCGTGAAGTCAATTTACGTACGGTAGATCCGGATTCTATGAATTGAAAACATTAAAATTCTGGAAGCACTCCCCATTGCAGAGATTTAAAAATGAATTGTTAATAAATAAGTAGGAATGATATGTTAAAAAAACCTCGGAGGAGCCTCTGTAATCAAATCATACCTCACCATCCCTGTTATACTCTGCACTTTCCATGCTGTATTGCCCTTCTTATTTTAATGCTCCGTCTAGCTGTATTTTGCTGATCAAAACAACTCACGTCTGCCATCATCCTTTTATTCAATGTCAGATTTATATTAACAGTGGTCTCATCCTTTGAACTCTTAATCTCTTCATTTATACATTAATTTTTAATTTGAATGATTCCCTATGTGTAATTTATTTGTTCATGATTTACTGAAAAAAGAAATAATTTAAAACAATAGTATATTCGTCCTTTTATTCAAACACCTTTATCTATTAAGCATGTAACTTGTTCACTTTTCTGGATAAAATGAAACGAGTTTTAGGCGGAAGAATTTGTTCATGAATCTTTTTACTCAATCTTCTTTAGAAAATTTAGAAATCTTTTGAAAATCCTTTAGGAAATATTTAAAAATTTTCATGCAGCTGGTCTCAGGCTCTGGCAATTTTAACTAGAAAGAAGTCTAGAGCCTGGGACGCCTTGAAGTTTCTTATTATTAGTTTTTGCTCGTTGTTTCTAGCTCAATTGATACCATCTCTGTCGAAAAGTCCTTTTATTCATGAACTTTGATGTCAATTTAGATGCCCACATAACATACAAGTGCTATTTACACGAAATTTTATCACTTCATTGAAAAAGATTCTCCCCACTCTGTGAGGCCCAAATAGTTCATCACAATAGTTCAGTCACACTTGATCATAATATTCTCAAGATGACCACTCACCTTTTGTCCTGCAACCACATTGTTCTCCTACATCATTCTCCGTACAGGTTCTAATCTCACCTGTTCAAATAACCACAAATTCACCCTCTCCTTTCTGTATGAAGACTGCGAGCACACTGCACTCTTTGACAGCTTTATTATACCTACTACTTGTAGTAAAGTAGTACCATATATGTCTACTGCTTTTACTGCGATATTATATGCAACACATGCCCATGGTTGTTAATCACTGTTATATATTACCTGCTAAGGAATACCAACCATTAAAAATTTTTATAATAACGCATTTTGAAACCAATTGGGAATAATATTTTCTGTTAACTTTTTAGATATACACGTTTTTTCTCATTTATACTACGGAACGCGTCACTTCATCTAGTGGGGGATGTAATGGGTGATAAAACTAAAATCCGAGATATATTTTGGAACGATGCTTCGAATGTTAACATTATATCGAAACTTTGGCTCCTAATGTGTATTATTTATAGTTTCAGATACTTCCACTCTTGGAAAAACATTTTTCAATTCTGCACAATGTCCTAACTCCTTCACGTCAAAATATTGCACAAAGGGCCTTGCAACAATACGCATTCCTTCCATGTTGGGTATTATTATTGTTAAATGTCTGAAAATGAGTGAGTGTATGAACTAGCCAAGCCTTCCCGGATGCAAAGCTCGAGGGGCTCCCTGTCAGGGCTTGGTGATGAATACAAAACAAAATGTTTACTGACTGAATTATCGGGATTTTTTTGTTTGACTGTTGCTGGTACTCGTTCAAGACATAAATTCATAAATTCTCTGAAAATATATTTCATTTCCTTAGAAAATTTATATGCAAGGTTAATTTATATTTTTTAGTTGGCAGTACGAATAATTATGAAGACAATATGCGAACGTCAAATGTTTAAAATAATTGACATTGTATAGCTTGCATGCTTGACGATTCCATCACAAGAACTTTATTTTCAAGAGCTACTAAATCGCGAACAATGAGTGAATTTACTGTACGTGATAAAATGTCCAACAAGTTCAGCAAGTTCAGAGAGAATGGGAAGAGAAACTAAGTAAAAAGCAGTGCGATTTAAAAAAAACTGGGGCTCCTAAAATGACTCCATAACTGTAGAGCTAAATCAGTTCCAGCAAAACTCGGTTTGGCAGCAAAAACTATTCACAATCATCTTCATGAAGTCCAAAATTTTGACTACGAATCGCTTCGGAAACAACCTACATTTTAACAAATATTTCGTAGGAATGTGGCACGCAGAGAACTGCACAAGGATTGATTTTTAGATAAATGAAAGGGAGTAGCATTTTCTATGCTGTTAAAATTTTCTCTTTTACCACTACGACGTGGGTCAGAAGGTAGCTGTTGAGAAATCTGAGCTGAGCTATAAAAAGTTTCCAGTTCTGATTACTTGGTTGGTACAGTCAAGCACGGGCTACGGTACATTACCATTTTGGGGGGCTCATCATGCAGTTCTCTTGGTTTATCCATTACCGAGTGCGGTAGAACTAGTACCTACGATATTCTCGTCATTTGCAGAAATAGAGACTATATTCAACATTAAATATTTGTTAGAATCCTGTGCCTCTACCTTAGTCTTCGAAAGAGCAGGATTATACCTTACTCAGAGGAAGCATGAAGCTTCCTCTTTAGCTAGCAAGTGACGAACAGTCCTGCTTGCAAAGCAGGAGATCCGGGCTGAAAGCCTGTGACCGCGTTTGTTTGTTTTTATCTGATCATAGACTGCGACGCATGATGCTCAGACTAAGACTAAATCTTCATCAAACTCATCGAAGCTCGCCTTTGAACATCTACTTCAAATTGCAACACAGAGGACGGGAATAGTCCCAGAGAGCATCATCAATAATTTCAAAATAACGTTACTTTCTTTATTTTAGTTCCTTTGTGTGCACGGTGCATCGTAGTTATTTTAGTGTATTCTGAAACGGATGAGGATTTTATTAACGCGACAAGATCACAAATTTTCTTCAAAATATAATTATTTCAATCTTTGCATGTTTCTCACTTTTCAAATGCACGAATTGGATAAGGTTGAGTTCGTACGTATAGAGTTCGGTGGAGTAAACACGGATAGCGATTTCCATCTGCAACTCCAGAAACCAGCCGAAGTAATTAGCGAGCCCTCAGCAAATACCTTCAATCGATCGCTTGAAACTGGGATTGTTCCGGAGGATTGGAAGCACGCAAATGTCACTCCTATTTTCGAAAGGGGGAGCAAACAAACATCCAATAACTATTGTCCAATCAACCAGAGATTTGTCCCATGTAACATCGGGTGTCCCCCAAGGAAGCGTTTTAGGCCCACTTCTCTTCATGATCTACATCAATAATCTTGACGTTGAAATCATCAGTAAAACCAACAAATTCGCCGTCGACACGAAACTCTGTCATGTAACGCTTATTAATATTAAAAGCTCCAAAATTCTGAGCCGAGGTAATTTTTCAACTTATCTATAGATTTCTTGTGTATCTAGGATTGTATTCAATCTGCTAACTTTATCATATTGAAATGCAAACTAGCGACTTTAAGAAGGTAAAGGAGGCCCACTGATGCAATGTTGTTCCATTGCTGTTGTATATTGCGTCTAATACCCGAACAAAATCCCATTATTAAAAAATGCCTGATTCTGTTTTTCTGTTATTAGACCGTGTATGTTGCACACTCTTCCTTGCAGTGAAGTTTGTTGCAGACTAGTGAAAAAATTACAGATACAGCAAAAAAGAACATTGAATAAGCAACAGGCCCAAAAAGTTTGTCACGTTCATTATTCAGGAGATTTTGTGGCATGTCATAGTACATAACGTGGAATTTATGACAAACAACAGAGTTTTGTGAGCTACTGAGCTGACGCCTTCAGTCAGCGCCGGAATTTGATGTCCGAGGCGACATTCCTGCTTCAGGAGTATTTCCATATTTTTGCGCTGAGTAACTATCCATTTTGTTATCATTCACACTATGTATTCATATTAAAATTCCCGTCAAAATGCGATAAATCTCAAGTTAGAGTCTACATTAATCATCGCGTAGTTCACTGTCTTCCCTGTATTTTATTCCAGAGTTTCCTTGCATATCGGCAAGAGAGTAAAGTTCACCTCGGATTGCTCTGTCATTAATTGAAAGGGTCAGATCAGTGCTGATAAAGTTTGACATCGTACTAGAGGTTTTCAACTTCTAGAAAGTTTCAGAACTATTTGAAAGAAAATCAAAGTTGAGGTGTAAATCTGTACAATTTATCAAGATCTATTTTGGTACGTAGAGTCAAAACTTGCTTTCCCAGCTCGAATGCAGAAATTTGAGAGCATCTCCAGCAGAATTCCTAAATACTCGAAAACTGTTGCTGCTGCAAGTTTGAAGAATTTTATCGTAAGAGCAGGAGCGATGAAAAGCCAGATGAAGCAGAGCTTCAATGGAACTCAAAGTTAGATATTTTAAAACTATTTATTAAATAATAGGAATTATGATTTGGGTCTAAGATTAATATTTATTTCATCAAGAAAATTATGTTGATTATACAGTATATGTTGCGAAAATTCCTTCATGAAAATATTCAAAGACGAGCGTAACTAGCTGAATGTTTCTTTGTGCCTCTTTGTCTCAGGAAACGTTATTGTGTTCAGAAAAAAAAGATGAAATTTCATAGTAAATGAAACAGGCCACTGCAACTTTTGTCAGTGTTTGTAGTAAAAGACATCAGAGTAAGCATTCACATTTCAATTACTCGGAGTACAAAATTTCATGAGCTAATATTGACAAACGATGTTTTATTTCTTGCTGAACAATTGAGGCGCAATACCAAAGCAACTAACGAGCCAATTTGCATGCGGTAAAATATTAATGTTAGAAAAAACTCGTTGATGGAGATGTTTGAATACAACTAGTTATCGGTATTTATTTTAGAAAACTCAAGCATTGAGTTCACTTTCAAGTCAAATTTCTTCAGAAATGCCCTAAGAAATAGGTACAGGTCGATCATAACTAGCGTTGAACATAGAAAAGACAAGCAAGACAAAGAAAAACTCAGGGGGAGACCTGAGAAGAAAGAGACATTTTTCTGAGTAAATTCAGGAAAGTTGTACGACTGCAGTTGCTTCGGAATATTCTATGAGCTTTACCAACATTTCACATGCAAATTTGCTCGAAATTTATTTCACACACCTTCTGTGTGAGGCCAAATGAAACAAAACCAGTTAACTATTTTGTGAATATTCGTAAATGAAAAAAGAAAAGTTCTTCCCATTGTCAAAACTCTGAAAATACTTTCGCATTTGTCTGATAAAACGTGGTAAATGCTGTTGAACACCCACTGCACCGCCGAACATAGTTGCAGTGTGACATAGAATTATACATTAATATATTGCAATTGTTCAATAAGTCACAACATGTACGAAAATTGAAGTGTGGACTTAATGCATTTTGTAGAAGTTTTGATCTAAATGGTTTTCAAAATCCAAGATGAGCAGAAATTCATTCAAAATATAACAATAATTACGCCTTCATTTTTCCCTTTAAAGATCATATTGTAGTAAAAGGCATTAACATACTAGTATAAATATGTCCTGCAAAGTTGTAGGACTTCTTTCTGTACATTTGAATAATATTCCCATTCAATATTAGTGAGTTTATTCCCAGAAAAATATTGCCCAGGCCTTTCTGGAATGTACTTTCCTTACAAGGATATTTTTTGATGGAAATGTCCCAACAAAAAAGTAATGACGAAATCTGAGAAAAGTGTGCACTTCTATAAAAACAAAATGAAATAGAAAACATTGCGGTTATTTTATTCACACGCATACATTTGCATGCAGTTTGCAGTGTGTCTGAAGTTCTATTTACCATTCAAATAAATTCTGTCGCCAAAGATGTCATCGGATAGACCAAGAGAGTTGAGCTCATCAAAAGAACTCTGTAGTTTTAAAATATTTTACTTTCAGTTCCATTGAAGCTCTGCTTCATCTAATGGACAGTCTGCTGGCTTTTCATCGCTCCTGCTCTTACGATAAAATTCTTCAAACTTGCAGCAGCAACAGTTTTCGAGTATTTAGGAATTCTGCTGGAGATGCTCTCAAATTTCTGCATTCGAGCTGGGAGGGCAAGTTTTGACTCTACGTACCAAAATAGATCTTGATAAATTGTACAGATTTACACCTCAACTTTGATTTTCTTTCAAATAGTTCTGAAACTTTCTAGAAGTTGAAAACCTCTAGTACGATGTCAAACTTTATCAGCACTGATCTGACCCTTTCAATTAATGACAGAGCAATCCGAGGTGAACTTTACTCTCTTGCCGATATGCAAGGAAACTCTGGAATAAAATCAAGGAAGGCAGTGAACTACGCGATGATTAATGTAGACTGTAACTTGAGATTTATCGCATTTTAACGGGAATTTTAATTTGAATACATAGTGTGAATGATAACAAAATGGATAGTTACTCAGCGCAAAAATATGGAAATACTCCTGAAGCAGGAATGTCGCCTCGGACATCAAATTCCGGCGCTCACTGAAGGAGTCAGCTCAGTAGCTCACAAAACTCTGTTATTTGTCATAAGTTCCATGTTATGTACCCTGACATGCCACAAAATCTCCTGAATAATGAACGTGACAAACTTTTTGGGCCTGTTGCTTATTCAATGTTCTTTTTTTGCTGTATCTGCAATTTTTCACTAGTCTGCAACAAACTTCACTGCAAGGAATAGTTTTTTTAAAGATCGGGATCTTACGCGTTTTGGTAACAAGTTAACATAATTGGATTTTCTTCTGATTATGGGTATTTTATTCCGGTATTACAATTTATACACAACAGTCGAACAATATTGCATCAGTGCGCACACTGTGTTCTTAAAATCGGTATTATGCATTTCAATGTGGTTGAATTGAGTAGATTTCGAACTGGAAAATGGTGATGACTTTGATTTACAGAGCTTTTAATATTCATGTAGTTTTAGATAATTGTACTGAGGTGACTATCTCATTTTAGTTGCTAAAATATTGTGGTCAATACATAAACATTTCAATTTAGGCTAAAAGCAATTACTACTCCTTGCTTTGCTACAAACTGTTCAAAGTATGAAATGTATCAATGCAGATTAATTTTCTGTTTTAATTTTCATTACTGGGATAATGATCGTATGTCATTGAAGGCATAAAGCTCAAGCTTCTCATGAGCAAAATACTTTTATTGTAAGAGAAATTTCTATATATGACAGTTCTCCTATTAACAAAATTCTGTTGAATGGCATTTAAAGCGCATGTACTTGGGCAAACTCACATGAAAACTAACACTAAACTTCAGCAAGTTATTCTGTTTTTTGCAGGCTGCTATTTGATCTCATAGCTCGTCAAAGAGCCGTGACGTCTCCTGAGCGGAAGTATTCGCGCTATCAGGAAGACATATCTGTGCACTCTTACGCTAACATGAGGCAGAGATAGTAATAAATGATTTTACCAGTGTTAACTTTTTAGCAGTGGAAGGCAGATACAGAAAGTGAGAGATGATACCAAGTTTTATCACTACATGTGCCAGGCGACAGTCGTGTAGAAGATATAAATATATCAAACATAAGCCCATCATTGTGGGCATCAGCACATCATCGTGTACCGAGCGGTAGGATGTGGATAATAGCGGTAGGATAAATGAAAACTGTCCAACACCGTGTGTCCAGTGAATAAAAAGCAGCACGTTAAAAATATCGAGGCATGCCATTAAAATATTTTTCTTGTTCCCATTTTTGAGCTGCAGTCCCTACACAGGCTTCAATATCGATCAATAATATATTACGGTAGTAGATACAGTATAATTAATGCAGAGGAATAGTTCAACCAACAGATTAATACTAATTCAACTTTAAAAAGAAGTTGCACCGTAGCTCAGTTAATAATTAACGTGATTGTGAGGTATAATCTGGGAAGTATTTAAGGAATATACTTCTCGTAGTTCGACATATCTATTGTGAAGAGAAACTAAAAAGCCTTAGGATTTCGTTTCATAAAATTTCGTTTCAAAGATTTGTTGACAGTTCCCATAAGTTTAACTACGAAACGATGTCAAAAAGTTTAACCATTCTCTGTTTCAATTAAATCACAATCTGTGAAAAAAGTCGAGGAGCCTTGACGTTGTTTTATGAAGTTCAAGCAACATTAACGTGCAAAGTAAATGCAGTTCTTCGAACTCTAGGATAATTTCGGAAGATCATACCTTTAGAAGATTTCTCTCACAAGATCTAACTAGCATGTGTTGAAACGGAATTCATATTGCTAAATGCTCTCTAATAATCCATTTGATTCGAACTTTATAGCGTTGAATGTTAGACCTGAAAAAATACACCTAGTGTCGTCATAAAACTCCCCAAATTTGCAGACTTTAGTGGTCATGTTGCAGATGCTCTTTCTTTTTGGCAAGTCTCATAGAAGTTCTAGATATTTTTAGACTGAGGCAGCGGGAACAGCTCGGACCAACGTATTAGAAAATTACCAGATTTTTATCGCTTCAATGGTCCGTTAAGGTCGCAGAGGGCTTCTCAAATCTATATTAATCTTAACGACGTTCTCTCCAGAAAAAGAATTTAAGCTCTCTACGAGTTCGAAGATTTTTCTTCGAAACCTCTGATATCAAATGATATTAATAGCGGCGAAGATAAAGATCCATTGAATTTTACCCCTAAGATGGAAACAATACGAGTGATAAGAGCGGCAGGAAAAACTGAGAATATTGCTCAATGAATCTTTTTAAAATGAATTACTGTCAGTTAAAATCAGCCATATTTCACTAGTTTTGTGAAAAAATTGCACATGGAATATTTCCAGTTGTAACCAGAAATGATATTATTATTCCGTTACCACGCTGTGTAAGCTGTGTAAGCTGTGTAAGCTGTGTAAGCTGTGTAAGCTGTGTACGCTGTGTACGCTGTGTACGTTGGGTACAGCGTACACTGGCACTCGGCCTAATTAGTATATTGTCGAAAGTACGCTTTTCCATAGTCAACTTTCTAGAAGCTCATGAATTTTGCTAAGGAGATTTTTTACCCACAATGCTCAAGCGTCGGCTTCTATGCGACATCTAAACTTTGAGCTCCAGCCATGCAAATGCTCCACTGTTTCTGTAGAAGACAATAGAGCAGCTCAGGGGAAAAAAATCGCTACTCTCGAACATCTGAACGTCGCTTCTACGTTTCAGAACACCAGTCATATTACGTTGAAAGCGTTAATCTTCAGCGCTACTTCTACTTATGGGGATGCAGGAGAACTACTTCTACCGTTACGAGATTTCTGACCACCTGCTGCATGTAGAGAACTCATCTGACGGGCTTCTCTTGTGAATATGGCAGGAATAATGTTGTGTAGGTTGCTAATCAAAATGATTGAACTCATTTTTTTGCATGCATACTTGGACACTGGATTGCACATACAGACTAAAAGAAATGAATGAATCGATGGAATTTTACGAGAATTAAACGATAGTAAAATTCCACTAAGTGTTGGGCATTATACAAGCAGAAGTGGGAAGATAATAGACGAAATACAAATTGATTATACGAATTGAAATTGCTTACTGTAAGATTCTGTGGTACCCATGTACCAGAAATCAGATAGATCTACGTAAAAACAATGATAGAGAATCAATTACTGACTCACAAGTGTACTAGGACAGCATAATGAGGGAGTGAGAATGGTTTAATTTTTTTGATTTGGAATTTCATTCCAAATTGTAGATTTCTGGACGAAGCGTACATTGTCGCGTATTGATCATATGCAAACTTACCTTCGATATTCGGTTGTAAGGCGAATTTCAGAGTGCAGCTTAGTAGGTAGGTATTGATGATGAACATTAGGCTGTAATCTGTTACGCATGGAGGCCAGCAAGGTCCTCTGGCTGCCATTAGGAGAAGGCGGCCCATATGAAGCCACCTGCGTCGCTACGCCGGCCATCAATAAAGCAATAGCGAAGCTTCGCAAGCTGTTGCACGTTCTCCAGGGCCCTAGCAAGATATGGCCGTTTAATGGACAGCACAGGCCTCCTGAGAATCAATAAATAGCGTACACGGAGAAAGCCTCCTTGATCATTCATGCGTAGTCTTGTCTTTCTTAGTATCCTGTGTTTAATATGAAAGATGTTAACTGCATTGTGGGGTAAAGAGATATCTATGTTCTATAAGGCGTAATTTCCTTTAACACGAAAATTTAAAAAATTACGGGGAGTAAGGCTTAGCATCGATAAAATGTTAGTTGAGCTACTCATGACTGGAATGTAGCATACAGAGCATAAATACAAATTAGCCGAATAATACATTAAGTTTTGAAACGTTCTATGTCAGAAATGAATAAATATAAGAGCATTTTAATATAGGCCTTTATGTTTTTTAGATCATTGAAATTATTTTTCGGCGATAAATCTGCAAAAAATGATCCCATCTCCTCACAAAAATTGTGATTGAATGTATCTTGAATGAAAATAACATTTTTGCTTCTCTCGTGAACACATGGAACCAGAATGTAGCTGGTCTTTATCCTCGTACATGTACGTAAGTGCAGGCGTATCTTGGGTCTCAATAAAATTACTTCGTTATATTTTCTACCTTATTTCAGATAATCTTCATCCCATGTAACCTTCTAACGTGCTGCACTGGAGTCAAGTGTCTTACAGTTCTCACGTGTGATTTCACTTGTAAGCCTTCAGTCACTGCTTGTTGGTCATTGGCTGAAACCCCCGCATCGCGTGGCATGCTCTTCATGGATTGAATTGGATCTCTTGTGACTGACGCTCTCTGCAGTTATTAAAAATGGTGAGTTCCTTGCCGTTGTGATATTCTGATATGATTTTCCTACCTTTTTCTTCAGCATACTTATGATTCTCTTGGTAATTCTTGAAGAAACTTTTATAAGGGTATATTTTTTTACAGCCAGGGATGAGGAGAAAATATAAATACCGACGCATACTCAATGCCGCATGATTCGATCTAGATCTTGACAAAATAAAAACAAAAAACACGTAAGATTAACTAATGGCCCTGTGGTACTGAATACAATTTTCATGGTTTCTATTTATTTTATTCGTGGTTTTGAAGACACAGCTCCAATTTTGTCTCCTTCTGCCTTTGATTTGAAGACGTAGCTCGAATTGAAGTAGCATTTAAATTGTACGACTAATATGACTTCATGTTCAGCATACATAGTAAATAAATCTGAGTTTCATAAGTGCAAACATTACTAGCATTCTCTACTCCTTACTTTTGACTCACCCATGGACTCGAAGTCAAGATGCTTCTCGCGGTAAGGAAAGATCATGCAGAGCTAAAGTAAATTATATTTTGCTAGGTAGAACATCGAATATATTTTCGTAGAATATCCACGATAATACATTTCGTTCCTTACATACATTACTGTATGAACATAATTTTTGAGGATATTTGTTTGGAATGCTCTTATTGAACTTAGTTCTGAAATCTGTTCCTGTAGGTAATAATCTACACTAGATCATTAATTTTTGTACACTGTTTTAGACTAAAAACGTTTTTACTTATGCAATTCCCCTATTTTTCGTTCCGGAAAAGATGAAAAAAATTATTCATTCAAGTAGTTTCATCATGACATTGACTTTCACCAAATGAGCTCCACATTTCAATGAGAAGACAAGAATGTCTGATGGACTTTTTACGCCCCGCTTCCTCTAATTTTGTGCGTCTCTGAAGTCGAGAATTAATTTCAAAATTGGACCGTCTTACCTCGAATTAATTATCCTTTGGATGGCGGCCAATCCGCGGAAGTACATTGAGCACGATGCATCTTGAGACGCATACTCAATGCCACATACAGTAGAAACTCTGCGAGCGCTACACTTCTAGTTCTGGAGCAGCGGCCATTAGCGTGAGTGAGTTGCCTAAAAGCACATCAAGTTGCTGTGCCAAGCAGCAGACACTCAACTCTGTTGCTCTGGTCTACATCTAGACTGTCATGCAGGGCTTGCAGCCCCAGCATTATAATGCTTTCTTACTTCCGAGGTCTGAAAGCTTAAACCTCATATGGAAGAAGTTATACATCAGCACACAGAAAAAGACAACTGGGGCATGAGGTATTTCATGAGAAAAGCTGTTTTCTTCAGGTCAATTGATTTATGCACAAAAGCTGCAGTGGAAATAGGTCCCCAAATAACTTTGAACTATTAATATTATTTAAACGCTGAAATTCATACTTATTGAACTACCGGTGAACACTACAATCTATATTGCATCATCACCTTCTAACCATTCTATTTAATTAAGTCGTCATATATTATTGCTGACTACGCGGCAGTCGTATTGGATTATCTGGTATTAATAAATGAAAAAACCTTGGGACCTTTGGTACAAAATTACTTCACCAAACAATTTTTATATTACGTTGTTAGTTATGGAAAGCCAAAACAGTAACCATATACAGTGAGAACGAAACAGAGAGAACACACAGAGTAAAAACACAACCCAGCTACATGACGCTTGAGAGCAAATAAAGACCACACTGTTCTGAGAGAAGTTCTAAGAAAGATGCTTGTTGAATAGAAGGATATCGAAACACCATCTACAACTGGTCGCTAGCTAATTTGAATGCAGCGTTTTCGGCAGAAGGATGAAACAATCCACGGACAACAAGGGTTAATAATGACCGGTCTCGCGCAAACGACAAATCACTTTCATCCATGATATCAAACTTTCATCTGAACATCAATAACCGCGTTGACGCATTGAGGGGTGGTCTGAGAAACGAAATAAGCTTTAGAAATGAAAGGAAAGTACGAAACTGTAGCGAATATAATCTAAAACAATTTCTTGTCTAACCTGCTCGAACCTACAAATTTTTTCGAAGCTTGAACAAAATTATGAATAACGAAATGTAAAATTTAAGAGGAATTACAAAGACTGAAGATCAACGAGAAACTGAAAGTATTTCTCATTGGATACAACACTATCAAAGGGCGAAAACAGAATTCAAGTGAGGGCTTATAAAATATGAGATACTCTGCCGTCATGAGATAAGAACGATTGAAGCTATTCCCATATTAGAAGAGGTAGGAGGTCAAATTTGGACTATCTTCATTAGTGTATCTGAGGGTGTTAACGTTCTTAAGTGGTGTTTGCTCACAAATGCACATTGTGCCAAGCCTTTGCAGGCCTTTCAAGTTGTACTATGAGTATCACGTCATTTAACTCAAAGCTGGCAAAAATACGCTAAAAACAAAGGAGACGATCTTCATTAGGTCCGAAATAATTAAATACATATATCGGGAACAATTTGGTTATCAATTAAATAAATGAAAGAAATTACTTTAAATTAACAAAGTTTCGAGATTAGCTACTTCACATTTGTTTTCCATGCTCTGGTGAAAGCTACAACTGTTTTTTTATTTTTTTGTATAGGTCTTGTAGAAACTCCCTCTACTCATGTTGTTTTGAAAAGTCACCAGGTCGTTTTTCTCTGCCAACGAAGAAAATGCGATGAAAATATTGCCCAGCAGCAGTCATCAGAAATTGACTATGTACTCGTAAGGCTGTTTTGGAACAATATGTGAGGGAAAGAAAATTTCAACTCATTTATTTGATTTTTCGAATAATTGATTTTATTTTCGATTATTGACAAAAAAATTATTTACCGAAGATTTTTTGCTTGTAACGTATTCTGTGCGTGAATCTTACAAGCAACGGTAAAAACTAACCAAACTTTATATATATTCTCTCCCGATAATTGAAAACATTTATCTTTTAGAGCATCTGTTTTATTTTACATTACTGGATCAGAGTTTTAAAACTTCGTCTGGCGCGAAGCTGAAGGAATAAAAATCTTCACCATTTTCAATGATAATATTTTCTATATTGGATTTTTATTAGCAAGAAATTGACAGAATAATTTTCAAACGACAGGATTTTGTGAATTTCTACGTTGAAATTCGAAATAAAAATTGAATTACGATACTATAAAAAATTAACTAAAAGAATTGCATGGGTTACGATTTTTCGAGGACTTGTTCTGCACACATTAAAGGTTGGCTTCTTCTTACATGAATGTGGTGATTGATAAATAAATAGTCAAAATGAACAAATTTGAAGTTATTAAATAAAATTGATCTCTGGTACAACAGAAAGTTAAACATTATGTAACTACGAGGTATTTTTAATTGTTCGTAGAATGTGGATGTTAATTTGATTTGCATACATTTTATTTGAATAGTTAAAGTACTTTGTATGTGAGCAAACAGCTTCTAAATTGATCTTTATGTTCCGCCTAAATTCGCTACAGGAATAGAGTACATTTCTGTGTGTTTCAGTAAATTGCAAGCGTTAAATTGCATCTTATAACGCGGAAAATATCTTAGCTCTCAATCCCTTCCTCAAGCAAATCATATCCCAATAAATTTTAAAGCATAATATCATGGACATTAATTTAACTAAGATAGCAGCGTGTACTGCAGCATCTATAACAACCATCATTCATTGTTTTAAGTCTTTTATCTATTACAATAACTATTCTGCGCCATGGTTCCGGAACCGCATTTGCTCGGTCTACTTTGCTGCACCCATGGACTGCGTAATGCCTCCATTGCGTGCTTACAAGCCTCACTACGAGTACTCTTCAGCACCAGTTCCGGAGTTCTCATCTAGACCAGCCTTCTTTTAGTTCTTGGAAAAATTTAAATGGACCTTCAGTAACTTCCCTCACAACATTTTTAGGTTTAAATTGCTTACTTCATGAACACTGCAGACTTTATTTTTAAAATATTTCGCAAAAGATGTCTATTGGCATTCATGAAAGGCTTTTAACACTGCAAAAAATGTAGATACAGAATGTCTGGCATACATCTGCTATTTTTAGTATGCAGTGTGGGTATGAAAAGTTGTAATAAAAAAGTTCTCTTCATAAAAGGATGTTAGTTTGGTTTTGCAGCCTGGTGGAAAATATGACAAATGAGGATGCTTGGGCATGGACATATATAATTCTCGTTTGATAACACCAGGGAGTAATTTAGAATATTTATCAATTAATTTTGTATATCTGTCGTTGGTGGGATGCCGAATTAGATGATGGATGGATGTTCCAAAGATAAGAGACAGTCTACATTTTTAGCTTTCGTGGTTCTTTGTTTACTGGCTCTAAGATAAATGAAACTTTAATTCTAAAGCCATATTCTTTCTTATTTCATGGTAAGTTAATTGCAGAACCCATGCGAAGTTAAGATTCAGATTTTGATTAACTTCCCATATCTTAATCCATTGAACTTTCATGTCTGGAACTAAGTTGAGAGAGAAGGTAATAACACATTTATAGCACAAAAGAATCTTTATCACCTCAATAGTCATAGTAATGTCCAATATAAACCAGGGCTACTTTATCCAAGCATGTAGGTGATTTAGATCTCGCATAGAGGCCGCTATCAAAGCTAAAGGAGACTTTATTGAATAAAATGGCCAAAAAATATAATGATTCATGTTTTCACGACGCTTTTTTCAGTGAAAGCGTATTACTATCTGCTGCCATGAGTAATATATATGTAGGTAAGAATGTGTTCTCCGATTGCTCACCCTGTAATTCAGCTGCAAAAAATAAACTTTATCAACAGAAACTCTACGGATAAATTAACGAACATTTAATTTACTCTCAGAATTTGTTGCTATCCACTTTCAATATATTTTTCTACTGTTCGAATCCAATGAAAGTTACTAGAAAATTCTTGTTCGCGTTCCAATTTGCAATGTTGTTATAAAGAGGCGAGACCCTTTATTAAGTAAAACTAGCTTCATTATTTCCATGAAATTTTAAAATACAGGTGGAGTTTCTTAATTAAAATACAGTTTAAAAAGCGATCTGCAGTCCAGACCGAAAAGTAACTTACGTCAGCAGGAAATGCATTATCAGCTGCACCACATAAAGCATTTATAAATGTTATGTAAGTTATATTAAAGCTGGTTTATTGTATACATCAGTGAACTTACACTGCATGTTTATTCATTGCTCTGAAGAGTGGTAGGGTGATTTATGACTTTTGTTTTCGTAAGATCTTGGCAAGAATTTCGTATTTGTTCTCGTAGTAATTCCCAGAGAAAAATTATTTTACTAGAATGCTACATAAGTGATTACTGAGAAAAGCACGTGCGATTTTGAACGTATACACTTGCAGATCATCGTACATGAGCTGAACCTGACTAAGAACTTTTTTATTCATATTAGTCTTTATATAAATATTTCAGTTTCAAAAGTTTCAAAATAAATACCATTCAATTAATACCAACGGGCTAGCAAACAGCTGTTAAACAGAAGTTCTGCATCATATATGTAATCGTCGAGAGAATGATGAATAAATATCAACTTAATCATTTCAGTAAGATGTTGAACCACCTCTATGATCAAGAAACTTTGAAAAATTCTCTGATAAATCGCTCATGAACTTGTCATAGCTTGTTCGATAACTGCCTTATCGGACCACAGCGTTTTTGTGTTGACCATTTGCTTGAAATAACGCTTATATCTCTCATTATAACTTTCTTGCCCACTACGTCTGCTGTCATATGATCCAGCTTCGCCATTTTGCTCTCAGCTTGCAATTGTTTTCTGCATAGTTCTCATGGTTATAGATAATATTATACAGATATCAAGAGTTCGTTTACCACTTTCATGTAAAGCTATCATGCCGGCTAATCTTTGGAAGAATATTTCATAGTTTAGAACGTATATTTTCTGTAACTAAATGATTTGGATACTTTTTTCCAGTTCTACAGTTCTACTACTTATCTCATATCACTGAGAAGCTGATGTTTCATTAGAAAAATAAAACTGGCAAACCCTACAAGAATCAACGAACTCAACAGGCATGTGGAACTTGTCGAGCTGCGTCATCGTACGTTAGATTTAGAACAATGTTACATGCTAATATGTAAAGGCAATAAACTACAAGTCAGTTTGAAATTTCTAGTACAATATACTACTGATAAGCTAAACCTGATTGCGATGATTTTATGTGAATTTACTGTAGATCAAATAGCCACAGTAACAAGAATCTCTGGGCTTATCATGAATATAAAATCCCATTGACAATTCTGTCTGATAAACCTCTGATAAAATCATCCAGTCAATCTTATATTGCTTCAGCAACCAATAGCTACATATATGAATGAATAAACCCACTAAAAAAATATTTAATAATGTCTCTGAATTCAACACAGAAAGTGCAAATACCTTGTAATTTTACCGCGTTATATTCGCGTATTTGCAGGGAGTCGGGGGCTCATATCCTCACGTGTGACTGCAAAATTCCCACAAAGAAGTTTTAGAAGCAAGAAAAATTTTCAGTTTCGCCAGAGGCTGAGCTGTCTCCAAGAACTCATTAGTGGCGGTCGACTACAGTCTTTCCGAAGATGGAACCGACGTTCGTTTCATGCCTGCATCATCACCAACCAACTGATTTGGAAGTGAAGAGATTTCTTGGTTCCTGTGCGTGGACTCTAACACTGTGCAGTTGCTCGTTGGTTACGAAGCGACAAATTTTCTCTGCTAAGTGGAGGACGATAAGTTTGCTTACCAAATTTACGAAGGTTTTTCCTTGCGTTCAATGTCGACGTGTCTGTGGTGTTCGTAAGAATAATGAAGTCAGTGTGGTCCCTTGCCACTCAAACTGATACCCTCTGAATTTCAATGTTTGAAATTATAGGTAAAATCAACTTATGACAAATAAAATCTAAGAAAATATGAATGTAAACAAATCAATAAAATAGATTTTTTAATAGTAAATTTATTTATGTAATTGTGTTGTGTTGGCGTACTTGGCAGACACATGTGATCAAGAACTTTTCAAACAATGTCAAATTGTGTATGAAATAAGCAACTTAAATATTTTTACTAATCCGAAAAAAATCAGCTTACATCACGTGATGTGGATTTTAATTGTGCTCATATGCAAGTCTATGTTTTATGATAGCAATATCAAGATTGTTCTGATTTCAACGCAGAATGTCATGGGGGAAAATTGTTTACAGTGCTGATATGGGCAGCGGTAGTTTGTTCTTCAGTGATCGTTTGAAAATTTAAATTTGCAATCATCAAAGAAACATTAAACAACTGCCACTTAAATACAAACGAAGAGTTGGATACAGATTTTGCCTTTGCACCTTGCTGTTAAATGTTACATCTTCAATCAGAACTAATTGTTTCATTGCGTGAAGCTGACATGGCTTACTTATGCAAGAAAATATGCAGTCATTTCGAATTACTTCAATAGCTGTTGCTGTCATTTATTTATGCTTGGAACCACGAACTCACAAGATTATTTAAATTTCGATTATGTTCATAAATAGATCAGAAATTACTAGTCATTTCGAAGAAAAAGTCATTTCACTAGAAAAAGTCATTTCGAATTCCTCCAATAGCTGTTGCTGTCATTTATTTATGCTTGGAACCACGAACTACGAAGATTATTATTTAAATTAAATTACTAGAGAAGAAGTTGCTCATGCCTGAGGGGGATGATGACCTTCAGGCTTGGATTTAATCTTTCGATTGACCTGCCTGACTTGTTTATGAGGTTAATTTTGTGTCAATAATTTCTGTTGATGCAGCACAACTGTCTTGAAAAACAAGCGGACTAAATCTTTATCGATATGTAAATATTTATTGTGATGATTTATAAAAACTAATCATCCTGCTAAGCGAAGTCGACTACAGTACTATTTTTCACTGTTGAGATGAAATAATTGTATAGTACAGCATAAATGAGGCACTCTGTGCCACAAGGGAAAAGCAAACCCCAGCTAAAAAATCTGTTTTCTAGGGTACTGAAATATTACAGCCAAACTAATTCACAAAATGATATCAAAAATATATTGATACGTACATAATTTATTGTCATGAAAATTTTTATTTTGCAAACTTCACCGGGCGATTACTCTAAACCTGTTTGGCCATCTTCACCCTTTTGGAATGCAACACCTCATAGGCTGTGTAGAAGTGAATCAATTTTAAACATAGCGAGAGTAAACTATTCTAAACACGGTGGCACAAAATATGAAAATAATTTGTACGAAAATATTGAGAAAATACGAAGTTCGCTGGTTCTTGCCGACTTTTCACATGAGTGAGCCATCAAATTTTGGATTGCAACTAAGAAATTTCGAATATTTTTTAAACAGACACTTTATAACGGAGGTCCAGTGGGTAATATGTTGCAAGAAGAAACATTCGTCAGTTTGCTGAAGTGCTAGTTAGTGCTAGTGCGTGATTTTCAGTGCTAGTTCGGATGCAACTATTTATGTGATGTTTGTGTGTTAAAATAATTACTTCAAAATGATTCAAATTTGTTCAATTTTCATACGATTATAATCTCAATATCATAAACGAGAGAAGACAAATTGAATGTGATGGTTGATGACAATAAAGATATTTCAACATGACCAAAGATAACGATGGCCTATATTTCAGCTATTGATGAATATTTAGTCAATAGCTAGATATCGCAGAAGCATCGAGTGACAAAATTTCAAAAGCGTTGTAACAGTAAAACTAAGATCACTAGACTGTTGTCTCTGATTAAATATTTTAATGACGGGGCACTCTGCTGCAGCAGAGTGCCCTGCAAGAATCTGGTTCAGCTGGTTCAGGCTTGCAAGAATACAAGTACACTGCAAATAACAAGCAACAACACTGAACTATCTACTGCAGTGTAGCAGCTTCAGTAAGTCAGTTTTTTTCTGGGTCTAAAGCTACTTGAGAGTTTTTTTGGGTGGATACGAGCACTTTATTACCAGGCTTCACGGAAGCCATAAGTTTTTAGTTTGTTAACTTTTTCTCATTAAATCTCGTCGGAGCAAATCTTACAGAAAATTCTTCAATTTCAGTCTACGATGCTGGTATCTTTTGATGCACGTGACTTCCATCCAACAATCGACCTCAATCCTGCTCAGCAGTGACATTTAGTTCATACTCGACTCATGTTATGCCACTCATGCCTTGGATGTAACTAACTACTTTAACTCCGTCACAGTATTTCTTCTTTCATTTTCCCTCTCGTTTCAGTGTCACTTTTAACTTAAAATTTACAACGAATGGTTAAAATTTTTGACGTGGAAAAAAATTCTATGATATGGTGTATTTCATTGAAGTTACAAAATATTTATTGACATAAGTGAGCAAGCTTATGAAGTGGTCATTTCTTGAGACGTCTCAGAAGCCTGAGGAGCAAGTCTGGAGCTGCTGCGTCTCACAGCCTGTCTGTCTCACTCAACTTCTTTTAGCGTCAACACGGTGGCTGACTGCACGCAAATAGAATTAATTTCACCCTCTTCTTTTTACTGGAATACACGATATTCCGCTGCTCACTGCTGGCGAACATAACTACGCGTGTGTCTCTTGAGCGTCACACGAAAATGAAATAATTTTTTCTCACAAGCGTTTTTTGAGTTGTGTCATTTCTTGCTATTGTACATCTGAAGCTTCTTAGTTCGATTAAATGTCGATGATCTGTGTATAAATTGATACACTTTGTACATAACTATGTACCTAAATCTAATTTTCTGAAGTATAAGAATGTGATTGTAACAAAGTTGACTCTTTTTGTAATATTTTCAACACGTTTTAGTACCTATTAGAATGTTCCTGAACATTTTTCGATAAAATTTAAGATCTATATGAGAGATTATGCTGTGAAACTTTCGTACGATTGGTGAGTGAAATTTCAGTGGCCTTATACTAAGAAATATATTCCACCCTTTACATACATGCGAATGGTAACGGAAAAAATAATGTATTTTTCCGTTCTGGGTGTTTTTCTACAAGCTTGAAATGAAAATTTTTCTCATCATCAAGTGACCATAATTTCATCACTAAGGTAAATTTGAAACATATATAATGTAGAATTGGTACCTGAAATGTCAAGGATAATCGATGATATCGAAACCCCAGAATATTTTTCGAATAATATATACTTTCCCACTAAAGAATTTATTTACTGATTCTTGATTCAATGCATTTTATTCTTTACTTTTTTCAATGCATTCACTGTAGAGGCAACCTGTATGGCAACATTCTGCTGTCTTTAACGTAGCAGTTCCCTGATGTAAATGTAATAACTGTGCTAATAATTATGTGTTGTAAAATCTCACAATATATAGTAAATGACGCATTATCGCTTTCCATAAAATGGTAAAGAACTGTTGCTTTGGGTGATGTCTTTTTTCTGTCCAGCGAAACATAATTTGTGTCGCGATTGGCTTGCAGTCTGTGTGTGTAGAAGTCTTAATAACGCTCATGTCTCGGTTTTTTTCATCATGCCATGAAAATAGCAAACAAATGGAGTCACATGCTGGAGATGAAATTCACTTGTGTGCTGTACGATTTTGAATGCTGTTCAGTTTAATATCTTTTCTACCTCTGTTGAGTTTCTAAAATAAATATGCAATGCGATCGGGCACATAATGCCTTTTTGTCAAGTGTGGCTTGGCTTGAATGAGCTTCGAAATGCACATTTCATGAACTAATGGCTCCAAGCATGTATTAATTTTTATTCCGGTATTTAAATGTTTCACTCTTGCTGCAAAAAAGAAGGTTTCCGTCATTAACAATAAACAGTTGGTGTCACAAAAACAATAATAAACACATTATCAAATTTATATGAACTCAAGAAGTAATACTTAACCGGGTTGTTAACATGTGAGAAAATTGTTTCGATACGAATGAATCTTTTCAGTTGCTTCTTTTACCTTCGTTTTTTTACAAGTTGCACTAAACTTTTACGCGTCGGTGCTAGAAAATTATGAGCTGTGGTTTTTTCATCTTATTTTTTATGTCATAAAATATCGTATTTTTAAACTCTGAAATCTGAAAGGGACATTGGCCATCAGGGTTTTGTCGAGAAGCCTATCGTTTCCTTTTGAAACTCAATGACTTTTTTTGCCGCATGATATAGCGCTGAGTCGATGACAAACAACCGTTCGAAAGACCCCACTTTCAGTTACCTCTGTACACAATTTTTCTCTCTAAAATGTGTCATTGATATATTGTCGTCAGATAATGAAAAAATTGAGCGGTCTCACTTCATCATGTCCAGCAAAGGAACGACCATCATGCTCTCAGAATGCAAAGTTAAAAACGAGAGCGAACTCAACGAATTACCTCCTAACTGTGGCAGCTGTTGTCACCACTACATAAATCGATCTCGATGTGTTATCCACAAATTAGTGGAAGTTTCATATCTTGATTTAACTTATCCAAAGTTATCATGCAACCAATGAGAATAAATTAATGAATTGACAATTCATGATGCAAGAAATGTTTTTCGCATGAATAAAGATTCATTTCCATGTTTTTAGTCGTCCTAGAAATGGTCTTGGTACCAAGTTTGTCTCCAATAACGCGTTTTCTGAACAGCGTTTATGGACTTTTTATCACTTGAGCTTTCAATCTCTGTTGGAGTTCTTTATGGACAGCATTTGAATTGGTTCTACCTGGAAACTGAAATGCATCCTCCCCAGTTTCCATTAGCGTTCTGACCTTAAGAATTGAACTTTTATAGCGTTTCATTCGGTCATAAGCTTCAAACCCAGAGCATGCCAACACTTTCTTCATTTTAGGGTAATTTTCAGAAATATTTGACAATTGAACAATGATATTAATGCTAGAAATCAGGAAAACGGAAAGTTTCAGAAAGTTGGCTATTCAAATAAACTAAATTTTACCAACTAACTGATTGAGTTTCAAAACTCTTCATAACACGGGACTTAACGTGGATTTACTTAATTGACAAAGATTATTTGACAAGAGAATGACATTCTGTCCTCTATTTCTTAGAACGTGCATTTCCTGCGAAAACTTACGAATATTATACATTCCTTCTTCTCAAGCAGCCGAGCTCATTTCTCACGAACTCTGTATACAAGAAAACCCTATATATTTGTCCTCTTTTCTTTAATACGAGATGAGGACATCCCACCAGCTGCATAAATGTCTTCGAAGTCTCCCAAACAATAAGATTCACTAGCCTTTGAGACTTTTTTGCTTGTGCAGGAAAAATAAAACATCATAAATAACAAATTCTATTCCAGAAGCCGATCTTATCGGAAAATCTGTGGAAACAGCCCCCAAGTTCTTTATGCTCATATTCACGTCCCGTTGTCTTTCTTCTTTAAATAAAAGGACCAAAATAACATTGTTCACAGCCTCTCAAGACCAGGCAACTGTCAGCAACATGGCTGCAATGTGAGGCGACCGACACATGGTCTAGAGGCGTGTAATACTCCTTCTGACGAGGCTACGATTCATGAACTGAAGTTTACGTTCATGTAGCTATTCAAAGAGTGTGCAGTTATATAGTTAGTCAAAAAACAGGTCAGTCATGCTTGATGAAGAGGCTTGTATCGAAGTGCTACCGAAAAGAATAATGAATGCTGGTGAGGCCATTCGAACACTAGCGGAATTTGTCATTAAAGTCAAGTCGGGAATTTCTTTCTCGTTTCGCCTTGAATTTTACTCTCTAGAGAAAATTTGGGCCGTGCTCAGTGGGAGGAGAAACAGCTTCGAGTTACAGAGAGTGAAGTCAAAATGTGAGATATTTTTCTCTAGTGAATTCGCTTCAAGTTTCTTGAACTTTATTCATTGTACTCGGACATCATAGGAGTAAGAGTTTACAGAAAAAATACGAGAAGAAAAAAAGGAATGATGGCTTTTATTTTATTTAAGAAATATTTATGCACAATTCGAGACTAACTCACAACGTTCATAAACTTAAAATGCATTATAGCAAACAAGTAATCCTTTATGCATAAATTGCTACATAGAGGAAATTGTCAACTCGTTAACAAGGGTTTCAAGCATGTGTCTCTAAAGTATTTCGTTGAAAAAGAAATGGGAAACATGCACATACACATACTTTTAAACGCTTGGTAGGAAGAGCATCATTAGTTTAAGACAATCAAGATTGATGCTGCATGCTTAAAATAATCACTCCCTGGCTGCTCTAGTCATCTATAAACTGCACAAAGCTTCTCTCTTGAGCGTTGTTGAGCCGTTAAAATTCTAGTGAAAGGATAGCCTTCGAAAGACTAATCCTTCAGAGTGCAAAAAATCAAGTAAACTTAGAAATTGCCTCCTAGGACCTAGCAATGCAGTTGGGAGCTCACACAAAAGGTCGGAGATATACGAGCTACAACGTAGAGTATTGCGTCCGTTAAACAGCCCTATAATGGCCTTAATTTAGGCGCTCCGAAGTGCACTGAGCGGCGGGTGAGTGAAGATCTAACTGTGGTAGAGAGTTGGTGTTTGTTAGTGGTGTGTTGGTGGTGGGCTGGTGGTGGGCTGGTGGTGTATTGGTGGTGGGCTGGTAGTGGGCTGGTGGTATGGCTGGCGGTGTGTTGGTGGTGTATTGGTGGTGTGGCTGGTTTGAAATGGGTGATGTGGCTAGCATGAGGTGTGCACGAGGTAGGTACATATGTGACCAGCATGTGTGCAAGAGGTAGGTGAGAGTCGGCTTTCTCAAATGCTTGTAAGAAATCCCTCCGCTCCTGGACACGACTGTCCGGACTGTAGACGACAGTTTTCTGCCCGAATTGGTCTATTCAGTCACCGGCGCAAACACCAACCACTGATCATCGACACTAGGTCATCATCGATTACGATGAAATCTCTCAAGTAAGCATTGAGTAAACAATGATTGCGTTCCTCGATGTACTCAATAAAATAAAATCTTGACTCGCAGCACCGCTAAGTAACAAACGCAGAACATTTCTCGTGAAACTGTTATTCAACGACAGGACAAAACGGAAAATCCACTGAGCCTCATGCACCTCCGCTCTTCTAATCTATCGCAGCTTTAGGCGGACAATATCAATGAAGTTCCTCACGTATAGGATCAAACCATCGATTTCCTCTGACCCTTATTTTCTCGTTAGGTCAACGCCGCTTCATCACGCATGCCAGCTCCATGTGGGACTGCACCTTTATATTTAATTAAATATTCGTTTCTCATCATATGAGGATGTTTATCCTTAAATGACCAGGAACAAAGGTACAGAATACAGATCAAATCCATCGGTGAACCGAATAGGCAGCCAATATTCAAGTTGAAATTCACTACTATGTTAAATGTGTTTTTTTACTACCTTCTTCGTAGAAATAGTTCGTGTTGAAACTGAAAAACGACATGAAGAGTGAAGAAATCAGACTCATTGTAATTTCGTACAGTAGGGCAGGTCAAAATAATTAGAGCAAATCGATACTAGGCACTCATTACTTAATAATAAATTTACCTCTGCCTGTACTTGCTGCTTCTGTGCATACTAGGAAATATTAAAAATAAAAGCATTCAATGCTGCAAAAATAACTCCCTCACGACAGCACACCAATGCATATCAATCTTATGAAATCATATAATTTTTGATAGGAACTAAGATGCTGTGATGTGCGTCACTATATTTATTCCAAATAATTTATAATTTTGAATAATTTTCAAGGCACAGTTAACATTGACCTGCCGTTTTGTGCGGCTCACGTCGTAGCATTTCATATTGTATCTGTCAATATTGTATGAAGAGCAGATGTAGGCTTCATTTTTGGTCCCCGTATAAATGATATACCGTGTCAATCGATATATCATAAAAAGACATTGTAGTTTTCTACCGCAGGCATTGTTGTAGGAATAGTAGCAATTTCTACCTATTATTGTACGCGCTTTTCGATATCAGTCATGTTTTCATGAAAATGTGGGTAGTGCAGCTAACGACAAAATTATTCATGCCTTCACCAATGTTCAATACATCTAGCAATTTCTTAGAATTCAATCCTCGTATGATTCAGAAATCTGTATATGTTAGGTATATGAGAGGGAATTTAAAACTCAGTTTCAGAATGACAGATTTAATTTAACAAAATAAACATGAATATCATGCAGAAAATGAGTTGTCAAAAATATTTGTGAAATTACAATAAGGAAGCATGACAGTATTATTAATAGGCAATGTCATAACTTTTCTTAGTGATAAAATGCATTAAACAGTTTTTGTAACTTTCAATCAAATTGAAGCTTGTTTGTGCAGAGATTTAATTGCCTTTTTCTTATAGTTAGTGTGAGGAAGAACTTTTGAGCAGAATTCCACAGTTTCTTCTCCCTCTTGAGCTGGTATTCGCTCTCTAGGTAAGGAGTAAAACTTAAATTGGTGTCTAGGATAATTCAGGTTTGAATTATGCCTATGTTAGCATAGGGTACTTAGAGTCCATCATGTAAGAAAGCTTGGATCAGTCTTTAACGATACCTGGTTATCGAGCCCCATCGTACTGTTTGACAGTGATTCAAAATTTTCAGCGTATGAAGTTTCTTTTCTTAATTGATTTTACGTTGAAGTTTACTGCATGATGTCCTAGAATTATGATCACACTCAAGGATGCAAGTCCACCACAACTTGCACCCTTGTCCACCTTCTTCATGAACGTCAGTTCGAACTTATTTAAATTTTTCTCACTATTTCCGTACACTACCCTCACTCATAAAGTTGCCACCGTATGCTTTATTCATTCTGCGATAGATTTCAGCAGCACTAAGCACTTCTGTTCGCAGGAAACGGATTGCGCTTCGTAACTCACATTTTGCGGAAGCATCAGTCGTAGCTTCCTTGTTCAATTGTTTGTACCTCGGGCAATCAGGCTGTATTCGTTTAGCGATTATATAGAAAAATAAGTAAGACCTTGGATTTCTTTAGGGGATGAAATTATAATGCAACGTAAGTTTACCCTTTTTTATGGCCTATCAGATGTTGAAAAGACAGCCCTCGTACTTAGAAGTCGTGATACGGAATTTTAATTTCCATGAAATATCCTTCTTAATTAGAAATGAAATGTCGAAAAACTGTCAGAAAAATGTGTGCTATGTATGCGATGAAAACGTTACCCTTGCATCAGCTTCATTGTCAACCTGGTCACTTCTGCGCTATAAAACACAAACTTTTCACATTACAATGAAACTGATGAGAGATAATCCTACGAACGTAAGGTGGTCACAAACGTCAAAAGAACAGGTATACGTTTGGAGTCGTTCAAATTTAGCAGACAAGTTATCCCATGATATAGGAAATATGTGTCAATAGAAAAGCTATGTGGTTTGACGAGTTTCCAGATATTCGGTTAGATGGTCTGGCAAAACCAGATCAATGATCAAGCATCCTTTATATTTGACTGTGCGCTTCTATTTCTAGTGAACACAATCAACCTATGAAAGAGTGATCCTATTTTCTTAAAACAACTATCATTAGAGCTCATGCTAATTATATGAACACGATGTAGGTTATCCGTGCCTTTTCTTGAATCTACCAAAGCTGATCAAAATATTTATAGTCAATATCTTGAACGTATTTCTAAAAGGTGTTCCAAAGACCAGGGTTAACACAAACAGATTGAGATTTAATATTACAAAATCAACACAACTAACCAAGAAAAACGTTTTGATTTCAACTATCCACAAAAAATAATTGCTGTTTGAATAAGTTCATGCGATTTCAGTCAGAGATCAATAAGAAAATTATCACTTGCTGTGAGGAAAGTTTGTGTTCCGTACGTTGAGGCAGGCGAGGTCAGTCAAACTTCAGGACCAATGTTCCTTAAAACTTTTATTGCAACGACTATCGAATTTCGATCGAAGCAATATCTATTCCATAAGAAAAATGACAGAATCGAAAATACGATTATTACAGACATTCGTAGCTGCCCTAGCTGTTTTATTCCTAGAAGTAACAGGAATTTTTACTCCGGGAATAAGATATAGTCGTGCTAGCCGTAGCAAAATGAAACTTCTTAACAATACTGAACTACGTTGAAAGTATTGAAAACGTTAACGGAATTGCTTCTGGTATTCAGTTTCAAGGAAATACGGTTATCTTACGGACTCTAGATCTGCATTTCTTTAGCAAAAATTTCATGATAGCTTTTGTTTAATGATTTGAGGAAATTTCCTAAGACTTATTATTGAAAATTCTGTATTTATGGCTGCTAACGTTTGAAATTATTAAAACTAACTAGCAGGCAGATAAGATGATTTTTTTTGTTCGTGCAACCTTGTTCAAGATAGTTTATTGCTTAGTTAATGTGCATTATGAAGGCTTCGCTAAATCAGATTTTATTTGGTGTCTTACTTACTACATACATTTTTGATACCATAAACGTCATCGACCTCCGGAATTCCAATTGCATTTAGTTTATCAATCTCTGATTATAATTTTTGCTTTAAAGCCATTAGAAATATTCTAATAGAGAGTACGTGTAAAACATTATAAGTGTTTTTTCTTCTAAGAAATCAATCTAAATGCAGGAAGAGTTGTCAATTTAAAAAAACTCATATAAAAGATTTATAGCCTGCAAAACCATGAAAACCAAGCACAATTTACCCCAAAATGCTGGACTATCTTACTAAGGATTGATCGTAGATTCTTTTAACAAAGAAGCCAGTGTCCCTCTCACAGATTTCCGCAAGTTTCTTTAAACCACGGGAACATCTGGAGTTAACATCTGGTAGTCACAGATAATATCAAGGGGAGTTCCAGATTTTTTGCAAGGGAACAGCTTGGAGCGTTACATCATGAGGGTCTTAGCGAGATTACAAGAGTTGAGGCGTTTCCTTAATTCATCGGAACAGACGGACTTTGCTGTCGCATAATTTGCACAGGGCTTTTACTCTGATGGCAAGCGGCTGATATAGCAGCAATCGCATGTCATTTGGATTCTGCTGGAAGTTTCTTTAAGTTTCTCACTGAACGAGCGACTTTCGCCTCACACGCTTATGCTTCTTAAGTACTGCAATATTTTATTGTCTATTTACAGCCTCTCAAATTAAATCCCCACTAAAATAGCCCAAATTACTGAGTTTAGTTTTTTTACAAACTACTTTGGTTTTATATGTAAAGAGCCTGAAACCTTTTCATTTTAAATTTGTGAGGAAGGAAACAATTACTCACTAAATGATGTCGTTTGAATGTTGGTCAAGTTTTACAGCATTTAGTTTATATTTTTGTGTACAAATTTATGAGTCTCCCTGCTTGACTACACTGAAAAGTTCAAAATGCTGCTATCTTTGAAAAACTTTGAAATTCAATTGCCTATTGTACAACAGTTCTGTTAAGCAGAATTATTGCTCAAAATTCAACTACTAACCGTAAATTAGACAATATTTCAAGGTTAACTGTATGGTTAACTGAATGTTTTCATAATACTGCTGATTTTTATTGATATCATAAAATTATTACCTCCAAATACAAGAGTACTTGAAACATCTACCTATAATTTGCAATCAGTTTGAAATGCTTAACAAACTTTAAGATGTAAACATACTATTGAACTTGGAGGGCAAAATTTAATTTTCACGCGGCAGAAAGAAATTACAAGTAATAAAAATAGATACCCAAATCTCCCAGCAACGCGTTTTGACGATAAAATTCACTATATAAATTCACTGAATTCCAGCCCAAGAATAAGAACATGTCACGAACTAACTTTGTTGCATTTATGTTAGCTGGCACACAAAACTATGCCTCAATTCAAGTATACTGTTTAGTTTTCGCGCATGAAATGTTCATGACCATGAATGTAGCAGTGCATACAGTAAATTACGCAAGTAATTTCCAACCACTCATAAGTATCCTTAAGTACTCATAATTCCATTAGTGTGCATCCGTTCTGTAACAACTGTTCTTAACAATTGCAGCTCATGGGATCGTATCTCACATACCGAGGCATGAATAGTCATGTTAGTTGACTTATATGATTTGACAATTGCGATTTTGATTCAAACTTTCACAATATTTCGAATATTCAGTGGCTGTAAGGAAAAACTCAAATTTAATTAATGTGCATTCGTGAATATGAATGATTGAGTGAGTAGGTCTTCAAAAATAATATATTTTCTCATATATTTTCCTTTTCCAACAGGTGCCGCATTACGAAACTAGACAGTGGGTCAGGTATCAAAATAAAGACGTGTCAACTTAAGCAGTTCAGATTTCATATTTTTTCAGAGTCTCGAAGGTAAATTTACTGTGAATAAAATTCTTTGCTTGCTATGTGCGTACCCAATTTTGAGATCATAAATTGATTGAATCTGTATAATCAATAGAATTAGAAATTGATAGTAATTGTTTTTGGTGACTTAGCGTCGATCAATTTCTATTCGTTCTTATATTTCTAATTATCGAAGAATAGCACGGACGAGATCCAATATTGTGTGGGTAGCGAATTTGTGGATGAGCAATTCTTCATGTTAGAAGAAACTTAGACTTTCAGTAATCACACATTGGCCCTTTATTCGATTTATGATGTATTCGATTCCCAATTTTTTATTCTATGGTGTTAGTAAGAGTTTTTATTTATAGATTGTAACGTGATTATAAATTAAGAGATCGCTAAACTTCAATATTTTGTTCAGATATTTTTCGTAAGTAAAACAGGATGCGAAATTTCTGAACAAATGCATTCAACGAAAAAATATAATTTCTCTACTGATGTAATACCTTACATGTCTCTTTGGTACAGTGAAGCCTACGTATGTAGACGAGGTGTAATAATAAATCTTCACGCAGAAGCTGAATTTTTTGGAGACATTTTCAAGCAATATTTTTTGAACTAGCACCTCTTTATTGCATCACACTCCGCTCAGTGTTAGTTTGAATATTAGCTGGAAGTTCTTTCATTGGCTGGTCAACTGTTTCCTCTTTACACTCAAGAATTCTGCCTGCATCTTGACTTCTTTTTTTCTTCAAGTGAGG
Source organism: Trinorchestia longiramus (assembly GCA_006783055.1). Lineage (NCBI taxonomy): Eukaryota > Metazoa > Arthropoda > Malacostraca > Amphipoda > Talitridae > Trinorchestia > Trinorchestia longiramus. The sequence continues at coordinate 225,513 of VCRD01000031.1, forward strand.
CCAGAATTTGGGTGTAGAAGAGAGTCGCAGCGAGCTGGCTTGGAGTGCCAGCTGGATTCACAAACTTTGTGCTTACTTAGTAATTGCGCTGCTCAGTGTATAGTTACTACATGTGTTTAGTTATTAGTTTACAGAATATGTCATTATTTGATCACTCTATCATCTATTTTGTGCATTTTGAAAACATAAGCTTGATTTCTACCCCAATCATTCTTCCGTGTGCAAGTCTTTGTGCATACTTCAATAAGTATCGGGCAGATTTGCTCTGAATGTTTTACTCAATAAAAATAATAATAGTAATTAATACTAACGCGTGCTGATACAAACTGCATTATGAAACATAAAATATGTTTGAACGTATGATATCTATTGTGTAGTAAAATTTTACTTATATTTGAAAAGAACATGAAGAATCGAATTGGATTTCACATCCAGAGTAAAAAAATTGATGCAGAGCATTAATTCGCTAACTAGCTTTATGGGTATGAGTACACGTCGTGCGTTTCATCGCTAATTAATTTTTGAATCTAGGTAAAGCGGAAAACCAATGAAAATGTGAAGCAAAAGTGTTAGATAATCCAATGTATCTGAACTATAGAGAGTAATTACCAATAAAAAATATTTTTCATTTCTTCATATGGAAGGCTTCTGCAATTGAAATTGATCTGAAATTTTCTGTCATCAATTCAGTTTTCAGTTGGGCTATATATGGCAAAAATTTTATAGAATTGTAAATTATGCAATTATGGTAATTGGCTTGAAATCTCCGGTAATAAATGAGATTAAGAACGCGTATGACGAGATCACCAGGCCTCTATGTGTCTGCTTTGGAATCATGCCAAAACCGTCTTGCTGTTTTCCTAGACACGACTTGGCAGAACCGAGTGCTTTCACCCCAAATTTAATATAAGGGTTATAATACCTTCTAATGAAATTCAAAACCAGTAGTGTCGTTACATTGCTATGTGAAGTTTAATACCAGCATGTGTTACTGCATTCTAACTACCACCATGGCACATTAGTAAAAAGACCAAGTTTGGTTCCTACAAATTTGAACCAATCCTTAATAATAAGAAAACATTAGATATTCTTGTTCCAACACTGGAGCTGGATTACATTGTTCTGGATCATTTGCTCTCCAGTCTTTCCTGCCCTTGTCATATCATCCCCAGAGTGGCAGCGCTGTAGGCTGTACGCAGATGACAGCGTTGGCTGAGTATCACTCTATTATTTCAGAGAAATATTAAGGCTAACAAACGGAAGACAATGCCTTTAAATATTGCCCTAATCTTCGCACTAGAATTTTTGTAGTTTCTTTTCACTTCATAAGAACGTACGCTAGGAAAATCATGAAAAATTTTCCTAGCTCTTTCACTTCGGTATTAAATTTTTAATTTTGTAAATGGTATATGGAACATTTAATGAATGTGATAGAAATACCAGCATTGTAATTTGAAAGACCCTCACGATCATATTTTAATTTGAATATTTGTAAGGCTTCATAACGCAGAAAACCTTACCCACAACTGCGAGAAATAAAGAGAAAATAAATTTCTTTACTATAGCCAAATTATGTTGACGCCTATTAGCTCTCTGGTATGCGAAGACCTGGCATACGTAGCTTAGTATTCATTAGGATAATTGTTTCATTTTACTACAGGTACTATGTTATGTTAGGAAATGCTATATAACCAGATTTAAAAAAACTACGATGTAACCACATAACATCCATCTGGGCTGATGGATTTTGGGATAAAATTAGGCGATAGGAACGAGCCATTTGGTCTGTTTTTTGGGTTGTCCCACGCCGTCGAAAGTAAAAGCATCAATCACGCACTTACATTTCAATCACAAACCAGATTTAGTAGCTGGCGGTTGGTAGCAAAATTGTTAATTGAAATGATCTCAATATTTTCAAATAATAATCACTTGTTTACCAAATTTGATACACCTTATTACGACCAAGAACTAGCAGGTACAAACTAGGTTCAAATAAGAAGTAGAAATAATGTTAAAATAACACGTAATAGCATAAAAAAATTATCCTAATGACGATCCTACAAATTTAGAAGCTTCGTCGTCAGACTGCTTTGTTAATTTTGAGGGAAGGTGTGCGAGAAATGAAATCATTTAAAAATATTTTGCTTCCGTTGTGCAACTAGTACCAAATCTAGGGGCACATATGCCTCCAATATAATACAACGGAAATAGAGTTACTAATGCATCTCATTACTGTAGCACTCACAGCATTCTCGCTATGCATTTACAGCACTCTATCTTGAGTTCTCTTCATTAAAGCTTATTGAGGTTTTAATTGGAAAATGAAGCCAGTTCACATCAACTTGTTTGACTTCATTAGCAAACACGACTATGAGGCCGTCAATTCCGAATTTTTTGCGAACTCAAACCGTGATGAAATGATGTAGTGCTATGTTTACTACATAGTGATCATAACTTGAAATGTACGCAATGCCATAACAGTCAAAAAACGTATATAGACGCTCCAAAATTTCCCCTTCGCAGGAAACAGGTGATTGTGAAAATAAAAAGTAGGAACCAGAGTAGTGACAATATATGTTTATGATTCAACAAATATATATGATATATGTTTATATATATCTATGGAAATATTATTCGATAATAGAGATTTTTGCAGCTATAACTACATATTTATCTTGAGAAATGAAATGAAAAGATATGTGTTTGGGTTTATTGATTGCTAACACAATAAAACTAGCAGTATTTATGCGCATCAGGTGGAGGGAAAGTGTTATAGATTGAGCACAACAGTAATGAACAGCACAACAGTGATGAACAGTGCAACAGTGATGAACGGTACAAAAGTGATGAACAGCACAACAGTGATGAACAGTACAACAGTGATGAACGGTACAACAGTGATGAACAGCACAACAGTGATGAACAGTACAACAGTGATGAACAGTACAACAGTGATGAACAGCGCAACAGTGATGAACAGTACAACAGTGATGAACAGTACAACAGTGATGAACAGCGCAACAGTGATGAACAGTACAACAGTGATGAACAGCGCAACAGTGATAAACAGTGCAACAGTGATGAACAGTGCAACAGTGATGAACAGTGCAACAGTGATGCAATGCAATGAAGGTCTTGAATTGTTGAAAATAATACTAAAGATTATAAGTTCTATTAGAAATTGCAATACTTTGCTCTGTTCATATTAAATACCTTATGTTCACCCCCTTCAGTTTAATTCGTCAGTAACAACTTTATCAGAACAATAGCCTCAATTTGATCACAACAATAGCTTCAGCTCTATCACTATAATAACCTCAAATTTATCACACCGCGTTTTTTGAAATGTGGGCTCGTACATCGTCTTCCTGAAACCAGGGAAGTCCGTTTTAATGATCTTGAAAAATATTTTCAAGCATGGAGATAGCACCATGGACTTGTTGAAATCTCATTTTCCTGGGCGGGTCATTTCAACGAATGGGGGCGTTCTGTGGCCACCGAGATCTCCAGACCTTTCTCCCTTAGATTTTTATGTATGGTGCATTGTGAAAGAAAAGGTTTCCAGCGTAAACCCTGAGAGTATCACTGACGTGAAGGAGAAAGTGCAGGAAGTAATCAGGTCTGTACCCAGTGAAACTCTACGGAACGTCCCGCCGATTTCAAACCTCGAATATTCCGCTGTATTGAAGCCAGAGGAGCTCAGTTTGAAAATTTATAGCATATGTAAATAAATTCTCATTTTCTCAGCTCTATGTTAGTAGCTGTATTTATTTGCTTTGCTAAACAGAAGATAAGTTATTGCAATTTAAAGAGTATATACTTTTTTTGTCCACCTCGTATAAGGAATGAACACTTCCACAGCGCCAGCACTCGCTAAAAGCGTGAGCAACAAAATAGGAGTAACCCATTAAGCTCAGTTACCAAAAATGATCAACAAAGCCAAAACAGCGCCAGCACCGTAAGTAGGGAATGTCTAAACGTTCTAAAAATATCATCCCGAGTAGCACAAATAAACACGAGTTGTTTCGCAGGAAAAAATTAAAGAGGTTTACTACCAGCATACTCTCGAGAATTATCATTAACGACGTCACCCTGCCAAACCCATCTGTGCTGTCTATTTTATGGAAGATTTAGTAGCTAAATTAGGGAGTCTTTAAAGAAATTCTGAGTTTAATGCAAAAATTCTAGGAAAGATGTTCAGCACTCAGTAACAAGTCACGGCAGGTATTCGATGTTTCTTCCAGGCAAATGGACGAGTTCTCTCTTGTTCTTGTGCTTCATGCTGCGAAAAGAGCAAAGACCTGTAAAATCAATCAAATGAAAGCTGCGCTGCGCGTGTGATGAAAGCCAACTCGTGATGTCGTTTAGCATTCACGATGTGATGAAATGACGAGTCAAGTTGCTGCACTGTCACACTGCTCCTGCACTGTCACACTGCTCCTGCACTACCACACTGCTCCTGCACTGCCACACTGCTTCTGCACTGCCACACTGCTTCTGCACTGCCACACTGCTTCTGCACTGCCACACTGCTCCTGCACTGCCACACTGCTCCTGCACTGCCACACTTTTCCTGCACTGCCACACTGTTCCTGCACTGCCACACAAAGTAGATGTTCTGCTAGTAGATGAGTAAACAGCCACAGTAGTAGATATTCTATATAAACACACCAATATATATATGTATATATATAATTATTAAACAGATATCTCATTAGGTGCAGTGAACTGAGGTGCAGCTCGCCACATCTAAAGCGTCGACGTTGTATTTCAAATTTGCTCGCATGGATGATCAATGGACTTCAAGCTCTGACATCCTTCAAATTTAACGTTGCTGGCGCAGTAAGTCAATTATATGAGGCCCTCCTGAGTCCAACTTTCATTCGTCTGAATGCAGTCAGTGAATAGCCACGATAGTTCCCTGATTTAAATCGTAGTAAATCATTCGACAGCTTTCTCAAAGAAAATTGCAAACAAATTATCACCTCGAAAAAAAGTGTTTAGTTTTTAATAAATTGAAGGGGATTTTCGAATGTATGAGCATTCGTTTAAGAAATGCGAACTGAGGAATAATAAAAAGTCCAATTCGATGTGAACGACGGTATCAGTGCAATATTATTGATGATGTTTGCCCAAATGTTTGCAATCGGTAATTCGATGTAATAAAAGCTGTTGAGGCCCCTGAAGATTTCTCTAGAGTATTAATTACGTACTTAAAAGGGCACGCAGGCAATGAAAAAGTCTAGAGGGACTTATACAGGGTGGCGCATAAGTAACGTACCCTTTTAAAAAATAATAATAAATAAAGTATTACCGCAATATACACTGGGTATCTGTAGGCAGGATACGACATGTAAATAAACTTTAAGAGTTCCTCGATCGTTTGCAATTATCCTCATCGTTATACCTTTTATAATTTATTTATTATTAATTTTTGAAAAGGGTGCGTTACTTATGCACCACCCTGTACTTGATATAATACTGTGCGACATTTGAACAAAGGCGCATCAACAATCCGCCCATTATTTTATCTTATGGTTACTGATTATGCTGGTACCTGTAGATCCTTACATTTATATTCTTCAGCTGAAAATGAGTCTTTTACTTTTTGCTGATTAAAAACGCACTACTAATCATACTACAAAATTGTGAAGATTGTAAACGTCGAAAGCTCAATAAGTCTCGAAAAGTTCGCATGCATGAACAGTTTTCCTTAGCAACAGCGAATGCTTTGACCAGCGTCAACAGAATCAACCACCTCTTACTATTCATTCCAAAGGTATGATCTTATTTTTTCATAATAATGTAAGTTATTTTTCCACGAACTATTGTTTTATGTTACATGTTTTTCAAACTTCAAAAGTTCTGTAGAATCACAGTTATATGTTTTCTTTTTGAGTTTGAGAAACATATTGACCACAACTGCGTTTCATAACTTCATTGAAATAAAGATCAGAAAGTACGTTTTAATATCAAAATATGACTCATTTTTGTGAGTGGCGATCTGAACCTTTCGGCTGAGCTTTCAGTAGCCGTCGAAGTTTTTCTTTGCTCATTACTCTCGCTATGTTGCTTATGAGTTTCTTCAAGCCTTCAATTATCGATGGCTTGAGTTGACTGACGATGGATTCCATCTCTCACCAAAGCCAGAAACTGAGGGAGCTGAGGTCGAGGCCGGGAGCTGAGGTCGAGGCCAGGAGCTGAGGTCGAGGCCGGGAGCTGAGGTCGAGGCTGGGAGCTGAGGTCGAGGCCGGGAGCAGGTTGAGGGTGGTGGGATTGGCGGTTCATCACTTTTATTCGTCCAATAAAAAATGGAGACATTCGTTGGAGCAGTGACTAGTTGCCCCATCCTGTTGATAGTAGTGTCTTTGCTCATTATCACCTGATTTAACAGTTGACCACAATTTCCTTTTAAGATTGAGGTATTTTCGAAATTTACTGATTTGATATAATTGAACAATACGTATTATTTTTTAATAACATTTGACTGTTTATGACTTATGACATAAATTTTTCCCTTTCTTGTATTATTGAGTTATTAAACAGAAAAAATTACAACGTGCCAATATTTTTAATTTTGGCGGTTAGAATTTGACTCTAAATGAAACTATTTCTCGTCTGTGAATGTTATCTTCCGATGGTTAATTTTACTGGCCAAACCCAAAGATAGAATTATTTCAAATGTTGTCTCTTGTTCTCTTCGGCAAGTTGTCGAGATCGATGGTGTGTTTGATATGCTTGAGATGCAGATCACCTTTCATTATAATGTTCGTCGTACTAATTGATATAGTGAGGATTCTTGAAATATTACGGATTGAAGTGCAGGAATTTTTCTAGCTTGATTTTGAACAAACACATCAGCAGTTAGTGGCTTTCATGGACGTCCTTCTTTCAAGAGTGGGTGAACAATTTTTTTTCAAGTAGATACTTATTCTTTGCTCTTCCAACGATTGATGAATTTAATGCAGAGCTCGTTTAGCCGTCGTCCACGAGCGCAACAAACAACAAATTCTATTATTTTCCATTCACGCTGGAGTTCCGTGAACATTTTGACCGACTCTTGCTTATATTTTGGGACTCTTGAGCGTGAACAAAAATGCTATTTCCATCCAAGTAATGATAAATATATGAATTTAATATTTTTGATATCATTTTATTAAATGATGCTCTCTATTAGGTACGTTTCAACGTAAGTTAAATTAAAGCAAAGCCACAGGTGATATCGTCATCAGCAATAACTTCAAGCATTTTTCCCTGCTAAAACAGAGCTACCTGCTCCTAACATGATGTTTTCATAGGCATATTACGTTTCTTATCTTTTAAATCACATATGTATTTTATGATTTGAACTAATAGCCAAATATTTTATATAACTTGAAAAATAGTCAGCAATATGTGATGAAGTTTTGTATCACTTATTGTGGTTACCTGCTCAACAAAACTGTTGATAGTAAATAGGGCCGAAGAAGAATCGAAATCTATTCATTCAACAGTTACGGCATAAATCTACGGCATAAATCTTCTCAATGAGTAAGCTGTCAGAATAACAATGAATTATACAAAATTCTGCCGAATCGAAATATTTCATACCTATTTTGCGAGGCCGGATATTTCTCTGGTTGATTATTTTTGATCCATTGTGTATTAGAAAATTCATAACTTCGAAATTTATCATCTGCTGGAGTGACACATCCTCCTTCACTTTCACAACTAAGGGCTACTTTGCAGTGGCTCACCGGAAGAAAATCTATTTTCGATCATGGAGACCGGCTTGGCTCACTGACTGCCTGAGCGCCAGGTAGTATTCATCAGCTGTCACTGCCAGCGAAGTCTCGTTATTCTTTACTAACTTACGAGACTTCAAAAACCATCGGAGGAGCTCGCCTTATTGACACAACTTGCACATTTTGCTTCATGAAATTTTAATCTATTTGTAATAGTCTCATGAATAATGATGATGTCTCGATATGACTCGAAAATCTTGTGAGATAAAATACCGGTGAAGTTAGTAAAATATTTAGTTTTTTGTGAATGCATTCTCTCATGGCAGTCCAGAGATGAATTTTCATTGCCTATTTCAATTTTATTACATTTGAATGATACTTTCAGAAAATCAGGACAAAATTCTTATGCGTTAATAACAGAAGTAGCATTAGAAGCCGCGTGGAAAAGGCTTCTTTTTCCTTTACTGTTTCACCATCTACATCTAAAGTTGTAATCTTATCTGTTCCTCATATCAATACATGTTCTATGCATGACTAATTGATTGTTCATGTGCTCTGCAAGTAGGTTGACTACGTTGAATTTACAAAGAAAAGAATCATTGTGTGTACTAGTGTATACGATCGCCTTTATGTACATTCAAGTTTCTGAAACTTTAGACATTTTATATTTTACATTTGAACACCGAAATCATTATCTTGTGCTCAAGGTTCAATAATGCGTCAAGATGCAATTAACTAACTTGTTTACTTTGAGAACCCCTTACAAACAGCTTTTGATTTCAACATTTTTCTTATAGATCAGTGTGAGAGTCTGATGAAATTTCTAATTCGCTTCCAAGTTAGCCTATTGTAAATCCACTTCATATTTATTGCCTGACACCAAAATAGCGATTAAGATCAGTCAGTTAACAGAAATACGTGGAATTCTGTACTCACGGAGTTGTATAAAGACTGTTGGGGACGGTGGAGTAAACCTTCCAAACAATAATAACAATTCCTTTGTAATAGAACTCTTTATACGGTTAATGGAAGTAATTAATAGGTCTATTGCCACCCGGAAAATCCTTGATTAGGGAAAGAATTCCTTCATGAAGACGTTCCATAAAACTGATGGCATTACAGCATCAAATTACAGGCTGAACAGTTTCATTTTTCTCGCACTGCCCAAATGACTCCCAATGTATTTTGATTAATAAAACTTGCTTTAATGAAGTCCCTAAACTCAGAAGAGGGCACTAGCTCTAGAGAAACCCTAGTCAACGTAAAAAATTTACATGAATTAAAAATTAAGATGCTTTCTTTCAAACAGCTATTGAGCAGTTTGCTTACAAACACAATGACAGCCTTAGACGCGGCAAGTTTAGCGCTCGTCGAGATCTATCTTTGGCCTATTGTTGCTGTTACCTAGGTTTGTTTACCTCATTATCTTTAAATACATGAATTTTAATATATGCGTATACAAATTACTAGTAGGCTATATTTACGATTGTCAGTTTATACAATGCAAGAAATTACAATAAAAAATAGTTTTAAATCAAGATATGCTTAAAATGACATAAAGTCTGCGAGCTAGGGATGCAATAAGACTTCATTTAATTATTTAAGTAGCATTTTAATATGGTATGCACACATCTTGAATGATCTATTTTTTCTCCATCCGTGTCTGTGTATTTCTTTCTATTTGATGATTTTTATTTATAAATATCTCTGTTTGTCCTGTACGTCATATCAGAATAATTTTTTTCTTTCTCTTTCTACTCATTTGTGAAATGTAATTGGACAAAATTCAACAAAAATTTTCTAATGATCCTTCAAACTTTTACTATGCACGATGAACAGTACTTAATTTTACAACAGGAACTACATATGTTACCTGATTGATTAAACCAAACATTATAAATATATATTTTTGAGCGTAGAGTAAATATGCGGAAGTCAGCCTGAGGATGTAACTCCAAATAAAATACTTTCGTACTCAATGTTCACTGTCGGTGCACAAGTTTACTTATAGATATATGTATGTTAGCTTAAGATGTTACCTACCCAGTCTTTCAAGGAAGGCATGTTGAATGCATTTGTGAACTACTGTAATGCCTTTAACGTAGCATTAACACGTCATTTAAGCAATCATGTGAAGCTATGTGTCGATTTCATACTCTACTTTTGACTACCTTCGAACGTTCATATTCTCGGCCAAATTTGGAAGATCTCAGCTGGAGTTGTGATCCAAATTAGGTTCGAAAAACTAGGTGCATGTAAGAAAAACTGGCCAGCGTGCTCGATTGGAGGGCTGAGCACGAAGTACGAAGTTGAGATGAAGTTTCGAACGTTGTGCGCGGCCTCTGCGACTCAGTTACCAAAGCACTTGAATGAAGTTCTCGTGAAATAGCGAACATTTCAGCGTTGGATTTTCAGCATGGAAAGAAGGCTCAACGTCACTGGTTTATGTTCGCTTGCCAAAAAATAGATTTCGAAAAGTTAAGACCTATTACTTGGTTTTTACGCACAAAAATTGCATTGTTTTAGAAAATATAGAACAACATTTGAGAGATGTGGAGAAACTTAGAAACAGCATGATGAGAATATGTTTTTTTTGCTAAATATAGTTTGGTTCATTCAGCGAATTTTTTTTATGAGAGATACAATACTAAATATATTTCATTCATAAATGCTGCCTGTCCCAAAAAAAGACGCACACTGAATTTTCATCATTGTTATTCTTGGTTCTGTATCGGTTTCAGAAATATCTCGTTCAGAGGAAACGTAGGCAACAACTTTCTGCAGTGTCTCTGACTTACCAAACACCTAATCTAAATATCATAGCTGTCATAATAAGTACTTATGCAAGTTGCAAGTATAAGACGCGTAAAACAGACGTTGCACCATGCGTTAGATGAGGCCTTTTCAGAGAGCGGTTAATCAGCGCGTGGTGTACCTACAACAACGGTTTTTTTTCGAAATTCTCTAAAAATCATTAAATACAAAATTCATAGAATTTATGATACACATTGAGCGAGTGTATGTTGCAAACATGATGACGAAGTCAGTTCACTTCATAGAAAATGTGGTACAAATGAACATTTTTGATGTGAAACAGGAGCTCTTGGAAACGTTTAGTCTCTAAGAGTCAGTGTTGATCGACACATCAGCCAGTTTGGTGTCGGTCTCAAAACGATTTGTACAACAGATATACGTCATGAGCTGAGAAAATTGCATGTTTGCAGTTCCACCTCAATCAGTTGGCAACTTGTTTCTGCACGAAATCGGGGAAAAAACTGCCTCATTTTGGCAAGAAACGTCGAAACTGGACAGATGAGGACTGGGCTCGTGTCATGTGGTCCGATAAATCGAGGTTTACCGTGTTTTAAAGTAATTATCTTATTACAGGGTCGCGATAACCTTATAAAGCTATGGATCCATCATATAGTTACTCAACAAATGTATGACAATAACCAGCGAAGTATGATACATGAAATTTATTTTGCTGTAAAAACGTACGCTAAGTCAAGCAAGCGGAACCACTAGCGGAGTACCCACATTATTGGAGATGGCACCGCTAGGCACTAATTAAGGTGCTTATGTTTAACAAGATCCTGCGTCCAGTTCGTCCCAGTTCAGACATTGCTCTCACAAAACCGAGGCGCCTGACTACAAACATGATCCATGAGCTACATAAATCGTCGAAATTGATTCGAATTGTTCAGCTTACTGCAAAACATTAATAATTTGCATCTCACAACGTTGTTTCTGGTTGAAGCTAAAGCTTCATGGAATATTTCTACCACGAGAATTATAGAAGTAAGGAATGGTGCGCTGCTATAAGAATCACTGCAATTCCTCTCAAGAAGTAGAAAGTGACACAACTAAATCCTTTATTTTCTACTAACAGGCATACGAGTAAGAAGAGACGTTACGGATAAATGAACCCCTGTGAAATCAGTCTTTTTAAACTTAAGAATATCGAATTAGCGTAATTTTTCTCTCAAGGTCACACATTCAAGTTACTTGGTAGCAATGTATAGAGTCAGTCCTTAATAACCTCGATTGCAATGATGAACATAAATTACCATAGATATGTAATTTCATTCAAGGTAATTCTATTGGGTTCAGTCATGAATAATTTCAGATTTTGTGACATACAAATAATTATTCATGAAAAGAAACTATTAATCGATTTCAACCAATGATATATTCACAGTTTTTATTCATGTATTTCCTACTCTATTCACCACTTCTCATGCACACGAAGTTTAATTCTTCCTCTAACGTTTAATTAAACTGATTTCGAGTTTGAGTTTTCTACGAACATATTTATCTGGTCTTTAACATATTTATCTGGTCAACAGCAATGGTGGATATGCTGGATAGCGTATGAATATTTTCTTGTGAGTCATTTTTGTTGAACGTTGTCTAGTGTGAAAGAGAAAAAACACAATTTTGCTCTTTTGTGCGAGTGTGAGGTGTTTTCTGAGAGAAATTTTTCTGAACTCGTGGTAGCTATGGACGGTTTAAGACTACATTTTTCATCTGATTATAATTTAAAAACCTGAGATGGTTCATACCGAGGTGATCTAACCGTACACACACAGCTTATCTTTTCCAAGGCTAATTTTAATTTAAATTTTAATTCATATCTGTTCATTACTGATGTATGAATGACTAGGAAGTGTTCTGTTCTTTCTAAAAACGTAATTTCCGGTTATGTTTGAATCTGTGAGAGTGCTAATTGATTCGTTATATTTTCCTGATGAAACGGAAATTACTTATGACTTATTCCAACATTTTCCGCGAACGGGAATTTCTTAGAACGACTCTTAACAATGTCTAGTTACAGTTTTCCAGCAATTAAATACAGTTATGCTTACTTTGTCTCCATTGATTAGTGTATCCGCTTCCCAGAAGTAGGAACGTTAAATTGCGTGTTTCCATATTGCATTGTGTTAGCGTAACGAGGCCTGTCTTAGTTGTGAAGCAGAACGCCGCCTTGCGATGCTCACGTGTGTACAGCACAGAATGCTGGTTTGCATGCACACGCTCCTGTTCTCTTTTGTTCCCAAATGAGTTTTGGAGTTCCAGCTGCTGCTCGCGGTCTTCATAATTTGCAGAAATTTAAACAAACGCAAGCAGATGACGGCGTGGCAAGCGTTGGGCTGGTTCGAGACGTAAGCTGTGCGTTGCTTCAAGTTGTGCTGCTGTCATGTAGCACGCTTGCATTTATGTAGCGAGCTGATGAAATGACTGCGAGAACATTATAACGCGCGACGATGCTTGTTTATACATACATACGTTTAAAAACTGTAAGCTCTTTTAATCATGTAATGTTGAGCTCTCTATCGGTAATTATATCCCAGAAGCAATTTGAGAAACATTTGCTGGCAATATTTTTTGAAGATTCCAGGGAAAGGCCGTTATGAAACGTTTGAAGGTGATGACTAACTCAAAATCAAACGCCATATTCAAAGTTTCTACAACAGTAGCAACCTCGAGCAGAGTTGATATAAATAGAACAAACATACGTAGATTACATATATAAGGTGTTCAATAATCAACGTTACAACTCATACAGCCCATGCTTATTAAGCAAACTAATTTTTTTATTAATGCCAAAAAAATAGATGATCTGTTTGCAATAGTTGGAAACCAACATATTTTTTCTATCATGCTGTCCGTGTGCATCGATAACAAGCTGAAGATCTTTAGAGAATGACCTACACGAATCATGAATGAGTTTTTGATTATTTTGTCCCATTCTTTTTTAAGTTTTCTCTTCAGTGCCTCCAAATTTTGGTGACGTGTCTCTGAAACCTTCCTCCTCAGTTTGAAACAAATCCCTCAACCAACAGTCACAGTTGCTATGCTACTCCAGTGCTTTGTTGACAAAATCTTAGTAAGATTGATTAACTCACTCATTTCTATTTCCAAACATCTGGCACTTGTAAAGAATCCCCAATATAGTATGGGAAACCATTCACTGATGTCAACTTCCCTACATTTTCCAATCCTTCTTTCCTGAACTCATCTAACGCTGTCACACGCCGAATGTAATAAGCATAAATACCGACTGATATTCGAGTCCATTTCGTATCAAATAGCTTCCTTAATGAGGAGCAAAGACATCATTCGTAATTGCTGTCCGCCACTTCTCGTGTATTTTCTTCGCATTTGCCAGATATTTATCACTGAGCTCTAAATACAACGCTCATGCATCAACTTCTAAATGCAATGGAATAAAATTGGCCAAGTCTAATTTCTTCCATTTTATAGGAAAAAGGTAATTTTTTCCACCCACGGCAGAACATCATTTTCGCCGGTAAACAGCACTATAAAATTTATTGAAACAAAGGGAATAGTTTTAGAATCAGCCTAAATAACTTCTATTTTAATTAAACGAGTTTAACGATACAAACAGCAGAAATTCTAGTCTTGGATTCAAATACGCTTCGACTGTTTGAACTTCTGGGCTTCTCGTACCAATACGGATGCAAGGACAACTTTACCCACTCAACCAGCCAACAAGCTATAGGACACACATAATAGTGCTGGAGAATAGATACACCCTTACGATTACCAACACGAATGCCCACACACATTAAACAGGTATTTTGGTAGTTATGGTGTCACATATCTTTTTGGTTCCCACTGATTTAAATCAATGCTTTCTTCGTTTTCTATGTACATTTCGTCTCTATGCCAAGTATAAAATTGTTATATAAACAACAATTTTTGTTTGATTGGTCGCATATCAAATTGAAATCGACAAAGAATATTTTGAATTTGAATCGAAATAAGCTGCAAGGTGACTAAAATGATATTCGTGAGAAAAATGAGGACTTAGAATTTTCTCAGTTTAAAAACCCTGTTTAAGTTAAGATGAGATCAAGCTTCCCTAGATGAATTTGTCTATGATATAAACAGTGTGTCTGTTGAGGGTGTCCAAATAGTATTCTACTGATGAGTCGCAACTCAGTTGCCAACATTTACAGTCATCAATCTCTCCAATTTATTCTTTTTTTAAACTTCAAAACCAACACAACAGGAAACGTTGCTATGCTCACTCGCAAATACGCACGCGATGTATGAGAACGTCGATGATGAATAGCATCTAAATGCACGAACCTGTTGTTCGTAAAATAGTGGTGCTGTTCACTGATTTATTTATCACCATTGCAGCAAATAGACATCACTGCTTCCACAGATATTGACATTGAGCTCAAAAGGCCGAACACTCCCTGGCGCCATCATCATCTTGTTCAGTTGCAGCATGAAATGGATGAGATCATAGGACCACATTTCGGGATGGGTTGTGTATCGGTGGAAAAATAAAAGACGAAGATTGATGTCCGTGTTTGAAATTTAGAATAGAATACATTTTTGTTTCAAGGAAGTGTGTCTTCACGTCTGATGACCATAACTGTTATTTAAGATTGAAAAGTTTGTTTATAGGGTAATGCTCTCGGGGACTGGGCTGAAAGTGAACTGTATAAAGTAATTTTTACTGTAAACAATTATTTTTTACCAAAAATACACATTCTACTCGAATAACAATTTCCTTGCAATGAAACTTTAGTCGTTTACTTTAATGGCTCTGAAGATTCCATTTTAGATTTGCCTGTTTTATTTTCCATGGAGATTTAGTTAATTGGTATCGTGTATTTTCCGGGTCACAAATTTGAAGCAGCGTTCTGATCGACCGAAAAGTTTCAAAATTTTTTCAGTGAACTTGCTGAAAAAGTCTTAGTTTCAAGGCCATTCTGACCAATTTGGAAACCTTCGCAGCTCTGCAATTATTCTGTTCTATTAAAACTTTGTGATTTTCACTAGTCCTGATGAAGCTGTTTTAATTACAAAGTTATGCGAGGCGAGGCTGTACTTTGTCGAACAAATCGTTCGTTCAAAACTAGAGAAGCTCACTAGTAAAATGAAATGTTTTTTAATTAATCGTTTTTTAAGAGCAAATACAAAGGCTTCCATAAAAGGCTTGCCAAAAATATAACAAAAGCATATAGTTGATATTGAATAGAATATTTTGAATTTGAATCGAAATAACCTGCAAGGCGACTAAAATGATATTCGTGAGGATATTTTGAATTTGTAAGGAGCCCAGAAGTTCAAACAGTCGAAGCGTATTTGAATCCAAAACTAGAATTTCTGTTGTTTGTATCGTTAAAGTAATTAACGACTAAAGTAAACTTAACTTAACTTTACTTGAAGTAAACGACTAAAAAGCGAAGTTTCATTTGTTCCCCCATGTATATTTCACGTTCATTGGGTGATGTGAATGTTTACGTATACCCGTAGGTACTGCTGTTCTATCATCTATGATACTACGCATAGATTACCTACCACTTAAGGATTTTATGATAAGGCATTTTTAAAAACCAATGCTGTTACATTTCTTATGTACCAGCTTTATAGGAAATATACGTTTTGTTTTTTGTTGTTTGTTATTGCACTACGATATGAATTCGATGCAGGTTTCAGCAGCAAGGAAACAGTGGCAGTTTTATTTTCAGCAGATGAATACGAAATTCCAAAGAGCTATTTCACACAAAATACTATATTTTTATTGATAAGGAATAAAACGAATGTTACTCTATTGTATTGAATTCTGTGTCGAAGACATGTATAGCCGGAAGTAATAAAAACTAAAATGTATCCACAATTAATCAAGTAATTGTGAATTTGTGAAACAAGTTACTACTGAGATTCATGAACTTAAATTTTGTAGTTACGTGTAGTACGAAGAGCCTTCGTTCACTGTATCTTTTGTATAGTAGTAACTAGAAGGCACACTGCACTGCGTGAACAAGCCTCTGTAGCTGTTAGTACACTGTAGCTGTAAGTACACTGTAGCTGTAAGTACACTGTAACTGTAAGTACCCTACCTCATTAGATGTTTTTCTATCCCTATCCAATCCATTTAATTTACATCACATTTTTCTTACAAATCACATCCTGATGATTATTATTATGTATTGGCAAAATCGTACAATTCAAGTAGATCTAATGTTAGCTCAATAATATTGAAGGTGACTTGGCAAATAAAAATTACATAACTCAATTTTACTTGTTCCCTTCTGCACACATGAAGCTAACAGTAATCGTTTATGTAATGTTTATGTTTCAACTTCACTCAAGTTATAACTTTAGCCCCCACATGAACGACCTAATGTATGCAATAAATACATCGGTTTCAATCAGCTGCTCTGGAAAATTGTAGATGACTTTTTCGTTAATCTATTTAATAGTGAATTCATTTACGTATTTCATTTGAAGGTTCAAGACCAGAAAAAGTGACTCGTTGAATTTCGAACGAACACATCAATGTTTCAAAGTCAATCGCTTCTGCGCACACAACGATGTATCCTAATCAATGCAAGAAGCTCTTTTACAGTCATGAATCAAACGAACTTCAATCAAGTGGTAAAAGTATCAAGTTGTAACGAAAATTCTGTTCGTTTGTTGAGTTATCTGAGTTATAATTTTCTATGTATCGTGAAGTGATAAATCCTAAACTCCTTGTTCAGTTCTCTAGTTGTACTAGTGGGATTTTCCTCAATGACAGCCTGCAATCCCTCAGAATTGATTCCTTTGAAGCGTCCTTTTTTGGTTCGTCCTTTAGACTGAAGTCGTCCTTTTTGAAAAGGTGAAAATCATCTTCTACAGGGGTCTTTTCATTTGCTACATCATTTCCATGAGTATCTCTGGGTGATCTTACTGGTGAAATTGATATATTGACCTTCTGAAATTCACACTGTAAAATATGCCTAATAATGTGTTCTCTACTTGGAGTGTACATTTGGGTCAACAGTAGTAATTTATTGTAATAATTTTGATAAAATCTGAATAAAAACATTATTTTAGTGATTTAGATGGTTACACAGATGCTATTCACAAGTTAAATTGATGTAATGACGCACTAAAATAATAACTCAAGAAAGGGACAGAAATTTTGGTAAAACCGCATAGAATCTTTTCAAGAAAACGCACGATATTTGGAGAATGAGAAAAAAGTACGTAATTGTTAATAGATCACAACCGGAAAAACAACGCTCAAAGTAACTTCATCAGTTCTTGTGTGAAGTAAAAGCTCACAATTCTCAAAAAAATTAACTGTACGAAATGGAATTTTGATAAATACTACGTAATAGTACACATGAAAACTCTACAAAATTGCAATCAATAAGTTTTCCCACTACCTTTGCCAATTTTAACTGTAAAACTTTCAATATTGCGGCTCACGGTAAAGCAAGGTCCAATTTCATGATTCTAATTTCCTGGAGCTATGATGACAAGGCACTAGTATCCACAACTCCTCTTGTGCTCCATGGATCGGTTCTCCATCCTGTTGAAGAGTTAAAAAAGTTACGTTGCACCATAAAGCAATAACCATCATTTATTTATGGACAATTTTTCTTGTTCTACGTCTCAAGGTACAAAACATGAGAGGAATAGTTAATTTCTGCGCGAAGCACTGGAACAAACGCTGAAGCTGGTCATGTTAGTTGTGAAGATTTTTCCTAGCGTGGAGAGGAATAAAACTTCTTAATATTATTTGACCATTTTAATTATCATGAGTCATTAGAACAATTTCTATTGAGTAAGAATTCGTTGCACTTTGCACTTAGTAATTGAATTTTGGAACAAATTAATTTCGACACGCCTCTTCCAAACCGTGGCTGCCCACAGAACTGTCTTCTCTCGATCATTACAGGAAACAACATGAGAACTCTTCACCTCTGTACATCATCTGCTTCGTTTTCATCGTTATTTCTGCTTCGTTGGCTATTTTTCTCATTAACTTTCTTGAGTTACACTAGTTTCGCCTTCACGTAATTAACGAGTTTTGAAGTGCTGGAAGAGCAGCTCGTCGAGATCAATGTCCGTCTTTGATCAAGAAAATTTGATGGTGTCTATCAATAATGTCCTTCTGATCAAAAATATACTGATGATATATTTTTAACGTTGTGAAAAATGTTATGTAGAGAAGTGTCTTATCCACCCTGCTAAAATGGAAATTTTTTTCAACTTTTATAATCATTACAAAAAATTATAAACTACATTTTATTAGTAATTAAAATTTTATTAAAATATGTATTAATTTTTCTCAGTAGGTTTTTGAAATTTATCTACTCAATTTATCAATCAATTTTCAATTAATTAAAGAGCTGAACAGAGTAAAAAAATTATAAATCCCTTGTTTGAAGTTCGAATATTGTATTTTTCAGCTTACAAAATTTCAACGTCAATGTCCAAATAATTTTCACAGTACTAACGTTTCATCAACGTTTTTCTTCGGAAATAGTTGTTTTAAATCACAATCCATTCCTAAGTATAGCTCACTTTTTCCCTTGAGCAGGCAAAATCTTTTTATTGTCTAGTGCAATTTCAAAGTTGATGCAATTCTACTACGTGATTCAGTGTGTGTGGACTCATTCTATTTCTCATCAAGAAAAACAGACGGCAAAAAGAATATCAACAGAATATAGCTTGTACAGCCACGTCTGATTGTTTCTTTCGTGTTTTGAGTGCGAAGGCAAAATGTAAACAACTATAAAGCATTTTGTTCGAACCTCCATCACTCTATTGTTATTTCACAGGCCTGAGCTTATATTACTTACTATTTTTAGATTTTACGTCAATTTCCCATCTCTATTTGTCACATAACAACTCATTCAAATTAACACCCTTGCGTTAGTAAATGATGACACCTCGTCGATACCTATGTTTTTCAATGACTTTTCTGTACCATCTGATGCTCAACCGAATGTCTAACTACTTATTCTCAAACTAGCGAAAAATCTCGTAGATGTAAGTATTTTTTAACAGGTAGTAATCAAGCTTGATGTCATACGAAGAGCAAAGAAATGTCCCTTCTAACACTTGGTCTTGTGAAGCGGAACACAATGTTGTCATCTTCAGTTATATGTTTTCATTTACGCTGATGACTGTTTCATAGTTGAAGTTATAGAATATTTAAAGGAATTTTAAACGCTACTATTAGACTCTCATTTTTTCGTAGTATGCATTAAAAAATGTAAATTAATATTGTTTTCATTCCAATTTGATAACTCTTTTGTCGTATGGTTATTACTCGAGATTAATCTGCAGACTTCTCAATTTTTGGTACAGTTGTATTTTCCTACTTTCATTCATTGCGAAACTGAACAAGGCACTAGAGAGAAACTTGAACTCTATCTTTATTCGTAACTCACGGTGATTCAGTGGGCAATTGTTTGCATAAATGTTTGAACTAGAAATTGACCAGGAATTCTGAGACTTGACAACTCACTGAGTAATCATTTCCAGAATATGATGTCCTTAATTTACATGCAACATACATTAAATTATTCTTAACTATGAAAGAAAATGACGTTGCTCAGTTTAATGACGAATGAAGCTATCAAAATGATATTTGCGCACTCGCATGCAAATTCCATTATTAAGTATGCATAGAAATAATCCTGAGAATATCAAGCGTTTCTCAATGTTAACGTTTGCGTTCGAGTAGAAGTTTACTTTCGAGCTTCAAGGAAAGGCAAATACTCAAGTAATTATGATATGATTCAACAATTTCAACATTCCAATTTAATTACAAAACCCGTTGAGTTGACGCAGAAAAACTGATTGCAGGTTCCGATTCATTTGTTCAAAATTAAATAAAATCCAGTGGATATCCTCTAACCAGAAAATTTGTGCTTATATAGTACAATCAATGTACTATATTGAAAATAGTACATTCGATACATATACAACTAATTTTTGCCATCGCTGGAAATTGATTGAATATGGACGTAGACCCAGAAAATTATCAATGGAAATAACGTATCAACAACTAAACTAATAAAACGTGATGTTCATACTGCGAACAATTGCTGTGTAGTTTTTTTGTACATTATATCTCATTGTTACGTCCTTCTCTTCGCACTCTTAACGTGGTATTCATGTTTGCATAGTTACAAAGCAACACAGTCCGTTCAGCACTGCACTGTAGAATGAACCCATCACACATTATTTTATATGAATTTCTTACGAATTCTAGTATTTCACTGCCTTTTATTGTATGTGCTTTACCTTTGAATTCCGTACAGAAGAAATTGCCTCTGCGATACAAATATTCGAGTAGTGCTTCTTCTTCAAAAGGGTTTGTAATGTTGTAGGTGTGCGTCGTCCTATACGTTACATTCAGCACACAGGACGACGTAGTTTTTACTTTTGTGTTCAACCCCTCTTGCACTGAGGATTCCTATTCAATGAACTCACATTAGTAATACAGAGCTTCTCTGTTCATTGCTGGTATTAGGGAACAAGAACGAGCGCAATGAGCGAAAATTTGCGATATTTTTCCAGCATCGGAAAGAGACCCAGAAATTACGCTTCAGCGCGTTTCAACCCTCTAAAAGGTCTAGTAACGTCAATGTAATGTGTTATATTGTAGAATAGAACAGTAGGCTGAACAGACAAATTAGTAAAGGAGAATATTGTATGGCTTAAAACACACCTTTGAAAAGACTGCGTTCGGAACCTCAAGAGCAACACATTGCAAAATACAGTAAACACACACCAAAAAATCTTCTACTTTGTTTTTCTAACATATACAGTAATAACATTTGATATGTAGATAAATGATGATTATGACATATAATGCAGAGTGTTTATAGTCTGATTCTTTAGTTCCACTACTCAGTAAAGGGTCATCAACAATTACACAGTCATCATGATTATGGGTTAGACGCAAGATATTAGACATGTTCAGACACTAGTGACGGGACAGTCTCAGGCATTGGGGATTGGACAGATGGAAGCACTGAAAATGCCACAGATTGAGGCGCTGAGAATCCGATTGGCGTTGAGGAAGCTGGCGCTTTTTCTACCATCGCTGAAAGAACATGGTTATTGGTAATTGTGGCAGACGTTCGTTCATCTCATTTAGCATTACTTCGTCGGGTGTTAGTGTCTGGCTCACAAATGTTTGGCATTTTAGTGTCCCAAACAAGGAGGAGTCATGGTCATATATTACGGACTTAAGGGATGACACAATTCTCAGAATATCCGCCACCAAAGTTCAACCGTCAGGCTGTTCAATTGTTGTCACCACATCGTATTCGGCTTCTGTTTATTCAGCTCAAGCGTGTTGTCACTTATTAAACCTAACACCTCCTCTCACTCCATGGTTTCAAATTTATTGTCATCTCTGAGCTGCTTCACCAGTTCCTCATTCTTTTTAATCGCTAGCTGTACCTGTTCCTTTCTGTCAAACCCTTCATAATTTTGAACAGTATCAGACCATAGTTTCCTTTTGTATTTATTATGCCATGGGGTTTGACCTTTTTCATTTCCTAACCCACAATAGTCAGTCAGCGGTGGTGAACGTCTTCCTCCAATCGAAAAGCTTAAGGTTAGGGTCATCAAGTGCAGTGTGTATTTTGACCATCAATTTCGAGGTGCACAAGGCCTTTGCATTTTGTAAAATATAGTCACACGACCAAGAGGCTGGATCAAAAAGGTGTGTTTGGTGTCCGTAAGACAACTTTTTCGTCCTCACATGTATTGACTGGATCTGTAAGCTGCGTTATTCAGCATCAATGATATTTTAGAAGGCATGCCTTTACTTTCAAGATGTGACCGAACCACTAGCAACAACATTTGTGAACCCAGTCCAAGAAAATTGCACTGGTGGTTGCAGTTGGAATGAGGCAGTAGGTGAGTGGTGTGTTGCAGGAGTCTGAGGCGTGAAAGTGAAGTGCTGGTCTGCGGGAAATGAAGAGAGCGCAGAAGGGGACGTCGTTGGAGCTTGACATTACATTAAAATAACACAATGTCGATGATCTCATAGAAACGAGGGTGGATCGAACAAGCGATAAACGAGGCATCAGTATATTTATTCCATGTCATGGTCACGGTGCTTAGTTTCCTTATCATACGTAATAACGTACCTTACATTCAAACATCGTCACTCACATTCATACAACAGTCTTATAAAAAACTTGTCCTAAACTCCACTGCGTCTCTCAGAAGTTCCTTGCTTGGAAGCCTTTCTATGTAAATTTTTCTTTGCTTTTCTATTCATCACTCATGTCAATGATCGAATACTAGGATGACTACGAGTGAACACTTCATTTAACAATATTTCATCCTTCCATTTGCTTGGCTTCACTCGATTCACATTACTTTAACTTGTGTTTTTAGACTTAGTACCAACATAATTCGTTAAATTTTCCCCTTAAATACTTCGAACTCAAATCTGGAGCATTTGTTGTGTCTAAATTCGTCAACTTTCACGACTTGCAATGATACTGCAGTGAGTTTTTTTACTTTTCCCAGCTGCAAATGAGGTACATTTATTCAATCACAAAGGGTTGTATGAGAGGTAGGGGATATGGAAGGGATTGAAGATTTTTGTGATGAAATTCATCACTGGATAACTACCCTAATAGCCAAAGATTCTTGTTGTCCTCGAACATTTGGAAGAACGTCATAATATTTTCTACCATGAGAATGTTACATTGCTATAGATATTTTGAAACGTACGTTAGTTGAATACGAATTTCCGTATCCACATACCAACTCGAATATTTTTGATCAATACTTTTCATACGTACATCACAGTCGCAAACAAGTTGGTTGAACATGGACGTAAACCCAAAAAATTATAAATGGAAATGTGTGAAACTTAAATAATAAAATGTGATGTCCTTATCTCCAACTAATTGCTATATAGTTTTTCCTAAATGTAACATAAACGTTATCTTATCTTAGCGTAAGTAATAAAGTGGAAAATAATACATGATAGGTTACAGTAATCAAACAAATATAGGAGCGTTGCCTGTCTAACTCTTTTAAGTTTTTAAAAAACCCTATCCCATGAAGAAAGAATTTCTCTCTTTATTTTTGTGCTGTTGTATTCTGGAGGAAGTTCTTTATCCTGCAGGTCTTAGGGAGGATTCCCATGCAAGCCAAATGTCGGCACAGCTTTGACGCTTGTGAAGACGAGTCCTGCGCTGGCTTGTGAAGACGAGTCCTGCGCTGGCTTGTGAAGACGAGTCCTGCGCTGGC
>VCRD01000031.1:259755-285589 GCA_006783055.1 Trinorchestia longiramus
ATATATATATATATATATATATATATATATATATATATATATATATGTGTGTGTGTGTGTGTGTGTGTGTGGTAAAATTAAATGAGTGTATAGATGTATAGAAATGTGTACTGAAACTAAGGCAAATGTCTTTCATATACATTATATACCATCAAATCATAAAATTTATAATAAAGTGCTATTTTTATTAAATATTAATTTCTCAATAGTTTTAAAGTATTTTCATTCATTTATTATTGCATTTCAAAGCTTATCTTCAGAGCAGATAGGTAACCGATCTGACTTGTCTCGCCATAGTGCCAGCTATATTCACTCGGATTTCAGAAGTTATTTATACGTTTTAATTTTTTCATGCATCGATGACGTCATAAAAAAGATAGCCTGAAATCCTCAATCTGTGGTAGAAGTTTACGAGTCCGAGTCTCGTAGAGTTTTATCTAAAAAATACTGTTAAGAAAAGCTTCTCTTTTGTAGTCTAAAAATCCTCCAAACTAGAATCACGAATACTACTGCTGCTGCTGTCAGAATCTTCAGTCAGTGCTTCTATAATTCTTTTAGTGTCGTTATCTGGATTAAGATCTGACAGGGAGGTAAAACCTCGAACGGGAACATCACTACAATACGGAACTGGCAGTCCTGCAAATTCTATGTCAAATAATGCCAAGATTTCTTGTCGTGACGGTTCCACCCTGACGTGCTTCACTGCACAGAAGTTCCACCCTGACGTGCTTCACTGCACAGAAGTTCCATCCTGACGAGCTTCACTGCACAGAAGTTCCATCCTGTCATGCTCACTGCACAGAAGTTCCACCCTGACGTGCTCACTGCACAGAAGTTCCGCCCTGACGTGCTTCACTGCACAGAAGTTCCACCGTGACGTGCTCACTGTACAGAGGTAGCAATCGTCATGATGATTTTAGACTCTCGCCACACCATTGGGACCCCAAACTTCAGTGACTCAATTTTATCTTGTGTCTACAGGACACAAGATGAATTTAAAAAACACACGAATAATAAATGTCATTTAGAAATTAAATTGATGTAATGATGTGCTAAAATTATTAATCAAAAAATGGCTGAACTTTCGTTACACCGTGATGCATTATATTCTACAGAAAGGGGATACAACGAGTAATAATTAAAGTGCTCGTAATTGGCTTCAAAATATTTTACTAATAATCGAACGCGTCGTTATTTCAATTATAAACAATTCACGAATATCCTCTGTTTGTGAATCTTTTAAAAAAGTTCGCAAGTGGGAGGCTGGATATGTGAAAGTTGGGTGTTTTAGCCTTTTCTTCCTTTTTCTTCGCGCACGTAATTTCGTGAAATCAGGCATTCTTTTTCATTAGTCGTTTCTTAGAGTATTCTGTCAAGTGACAATAACATCGTTCATTTAAAGCGAATTCTTTATGCACTTTGTTTCTTGGCTTGAACCCTCCGAGCGTTGTCTTTTATGATGGGCTTTAGCTTATATTCAGGATTACAATATTTTTAGGAGAAAAAAGTCATTGCTAGAGTCGTTCATGCCAATTATTAATTTTATGAGGTAGGATGTCCGTATTTCTGGGAATTGATCAGTAAATATTGGGCTGCTGATGAAATCTTAGTGGAAACATAAAGTTCACTGTAGTGCGGCCATAAAAGCAGCCTTGCTATTACGAGACAACCCGCTTGTTCAGATTAATTCGTAGAGTTTTCTGGTCAGTTAGCTGGCTCCTGCCACGGTCATTCAATTTGCAATGGCTGTACCTAATGTAATCCTATATTCGAACCTTGAATAATTCATTGTTTGTTTTCAGTTATTTTTCAAAATCAGCAATGGCTGCACGAGGATTGAATAGGGAAATTACAGGTGCATCTCTATAACCTACGTGTCCTAGGCCTACTAATTATGAGTGCCTTAATAATTAAGTTTAGAAACTTAGCTTAAGGAATGAGTTTACTCCTCGACAAAATACTGATTACGCTGTCAGAAACTTCTGTTAGCTTCTACGATTTTATGCAATGTGTTATCTGATACCCTTTATATTAGGCAATTAAATATTATGCCTCTTTAATATAATGGCAGAGATTCTGTTATTCGAATTCGGAGTACATTAAATAGAATAATGACTGTCATCCTGGACTTTGTCGTACTCAGAAACTGGATAAACTCAAATACGCGTAATATGTACTAATATTACGTGTAACGTTGTATGTGATAACATTGCAGTCATGCAATAATATTACTTGAATTCCTTCTTTTACTCATTACGTGCATATGAAATGTACTTAGAAAATGAGATTTTTCAAAAAGGAAATGATGACGTAAAACTGGCTTTGTCAACGTCTCTCAGTGTCATTTATTGCATTACTTGAAACAAAATAAATCCGTGGCATATTATTAACAGCTAGTAGTTCATAATGCTTTGAACTCAATTTGACTAGAAATTTTGTTCAACGTAATGAACCTGATTTAAAATCCCGCCGTTGAATGCAAAGGAGAGTTTTAAAAATCAGAAAATATTTCAGGTGATGTTGTTAGACCACACAATTAGGAGGTCATTATCCTCCACTAAGAGGCTTAATTATTGTACTGCTTGGATGAAGGGAAATACAAGACACTCGCGTTCAGTGACCTATAACAATGGCAGTAATAACGTGCTGTTGTTTGAATTGATGTGGTGTGCGGGTAGTATGATCAACTAAAAGGCGTAATACACGCGTCAATTATACGTCATGATCTTGAGAAAGACCAGTCGTTCACATCGAATATTCGCTTGCAACAATTTTCAACATGGAATTTGAAATGTTTGCCTGCTTCAAATTAACGCACCTGGTGTTAATTAAAATGATTTGTGTAGGATTTGATGGGTACAAAATATACTATGCATGCGACTCTTTAAGTCAATACGACACATTTTATGTCAGCATTTGAAATTGAATTGAAGATTTAGAGAAACTTTCTCCTGAATTTCTGAAGAACAGGGTACTTTCTGAGTCATGAATCTGCGAACAGGTTGAAGTGTACAATTCATCCAAGACGTATCGCAATTTTGCAGCCAAAGTTTTTTCGTTTTCGTTTCGTTTCGAATCAAAAAATTATTGTTCAGACAAGCTGGACGAATGCCAAATAAGAGAGTTGTGCAAGCGAGCTGTGGATGAGGAAACCATTTCGCATTGGATACGTTTTCATCGTTGCTGTGTTTGCTGAAGCATACCTTATCAATGGGGGCGATAACATCAGAAATATTCTGCTATGGGCCAGTAATGTCCCATATCTTTATTCGATACACAATATTTTCTACTTAATCCCATAGAAAGAAATCCAGCGTAGAGAGATCTGTGAACGAAGAGGCGGAGGAAATTTCCTATCCCTTCCAATTGACCAGTCTGGAAACGTTTGATTGAAGAACCCACGAACATGCAGTCCTTAATATGGTCGTGTACCATCTTGCTCGTAAATGATGGTTGGTTCAAGGTCATTTAGGTACCATATATGCATATGGTCAAACGGTAGAAAAAAACATTTGGAAAAATTGATGTCTCTTTGTTGAAAAAACACACTAATTATTCGTCGCACATGATCCCACACTGCACATTCAGGTTAGCATTATCTTGCTGCACTTCTCTAGTCCTGTGGTGGTGCTAGGATTCTTAGATTCTCACATCGTGTTTATTCAGTTTCACTGACACGTGAAAAATAGCCTCATTACCAAAACAATCTTTTATCCTCAGAAACAAGTTCCAGCATGCTAACTACAAACTGTTTTCATTTGCATCCATCGTGTGGTTCTAATTCTAATGCTATGAGAGTTGAACTTTCCAAGTGCAAAATCCCAATTTTCTTGTCTAGGGCCTTGTGCATTGTTGAACTAGGTAGCTTTAATACTCGGGCAGCAGTAGGGATGGATCTAAAGAACGAGCAAAAGCCTATCTTACGCTGTCGATGCTTTCCTCAGATGTTCTTGGTGGCTGTCTTCTGCCTTTATCAAACACTGCCACTGTCCTCATAAATTTCTGCACCAATTGATGGACCTGATGGAGGCTTTTTCCACACTTAGTTTTGTAGTTTTACTGAGTCTGTGTATCCTATTTTGTTTCAATAAACCATGAGATACATTGTGCCTTCTCTTGAAGAGTAGCCAGTTCTTAGGGTTCATTTAATAGTACCTCAGCTCTTTTATTAACAGGATGTCTAAAACGTACAAAACCAATGTAAATGAAAATTTTGATTAACACTGCGTACAATAAAACAAATTTCATTAAGATATCTTATAAACAGTCTTTGTAATAAATTTGATAAATTATAAATAGACTTTATGGACGCCCTGTGTTTTTGCAATATCGTCATAGGAATGGAATTGAGTGAGGGCTTTCCATATGGATGAGGAGAATATGGACAGACTTGATCGCGAGGGGCTGAAAGAGGGGACTAAAAGAGGAGAATAAAAGAGGGGAATAAAAGAAGGGAATAAAAGTGGTTTAAGGGTGACATGCCCTGCAGGATTTGGTCACGGAAAATAGTCTAGTCAGTCTTGAATGATCTTACGCAATTGGAGGGGCTAAAACCATATTGCTAGTAAGCAGGCGTGTATAATGGACACAGGCTCTCAAAATAGAAGTACACGACGAAATCCGAAAAAATTTCTCGAAGAAATGACGGTTTCCTCAAAAATTAAAACATGAAAGACAAAGAAAGAACTAACAAGCTATCATTATTCATTGGTGTTGTGTTGTTAAGTTAATAAGAAAAAACTACAATACACGAGCTAAAAAAATTCAATAATGGTTATTGACGTAATAGCTGCAGGGTGGGACTACCCAACCAATTCAGAATAAGTCGAGATATTAAAGCCACATTAGAAGAGTATTTTTGAGCTCTCCCCTGATCAACAAACGATTTTTTATAACTCTATCAGCGCCTTAAGGAAAGCAAACATATCGACCATGGCTCATTAACGCAGGTAGTTTTCGAGCTGCTCAAGAGAACTGCACGCTTCCTTCAAAACGAAAGCTTCTTCCAGATCAGCGTGTCATGTAAGTGACCGCACATCGTTACCAGGGTCATTTTCATCTAGTTTAATCGTACGTGTCTCTTTTCTCAGTCTAAACAGCTCGTTTTCTAATGTAATGTGTTTTTCCAGTTCAGTGCATTCGGAACTGGTGGCTCCTCATCAACATAAAAGTTTTCGCTCGCTTAAAGGGCGCGTCCAACGATGGAATTTTGGTACTTTCATTAGCGGGAGCAATGTAAGATCTCTCTCGAGGTAGTAATATTAATTTTCAAGAGTTATTTATTATTCTAAGCCCAGGACAGTGACTCTCCTTCCAAAAGACAGAGGGCTCATTATCACAGCACAATGCATCTTGAGGAGCTTTGTGTAGGCTGTATAAATTACATCGAGACCGTGACAACGCAATAAAACATGTGTGGGGAAATGCAGGGTTTTTCTGTTTCGAGTTAATGGACTCTAATATTGAATGATTTTTAAGCTAAACTTTGATCAAATCTATGATAAGTATTGTAAAAGTCAACTCATATAGAGTTTAACATGAAAATCATCATTTTTTACCACCAAATGAGTTCATTGTACATCATGCTGGTTTAGAGAGCTTTATCTTGCCGGCACAGCACCTCATGAGTTGCTATCTAAATCAGGAGCATCCTACAGATAAGATACAGTAAATGATGGTACTATCCTTAGAGCTCATTCGATATTCAATGTGTTTTTAACACCTGAAATTTTCTAAGGCAAGAATTTTTCGAATTTAGTAGTTAGTAAAGATACATAACAAGTTACATACTGATGTTAATTAGTACGGAACATATAATTTCCACTTCAATGCCCTCTGCTGCTTGCCCACGAGCAAGGATGATTGGTGACTAAGGGCTGTAGAATAAATTTTTTTCGCAGTTTTGAAGTTAAAATAATGTTCTTCTGGTTAATTAATTCTCATATTACAGCAGTTTTTGACCTTCGACGTGACTTTCTCTTATGAGTATAATAAATATTGATAAAAAAGATTGATGTCATTGATGAGTAAAAGAAAGCTCCATACGTATTTTTGAGAATGATATAAGTACCTGTAGCAGTGTGATATATCTTTCTATGTAATTGATTTGTAGAAAAGATTTTTCCTTTCTGTAACTCAAAATACACTGAAATATCTATGGAGAAGTTGATCATCGCCGATCAGAGTATTAAAATTATGTGTACTGTAGAAATTTTCCTACAAAATCTCCAAATAGTATCCAAAGTTTTGAAAATTTAAGGCCCTTTTTCACAGCAGCATTTATCGATCTATTCTTTTCCGCCTGTATTTTTTGTGGAACTTCAGTTGGATTAAAGACTTTACTAGAAAGGTGTATATAACTTTCTGTTTATTCATGTAAAAAGCATGAGTCTTAAATATTTTCAGGGTTTTGTTGTTCATGAGTTAGTGGTCGTCAATAACAATGATACAGGGGCTTTTCGCGCTTTGAATGTTTGAAAGTGTTATTTTGTTCGAGCTCTATAGTTGTATGTTGTGCTTAATATCTTTAATAGGAGATGTATCGAACATGCACAACTGAAATTTGGTTCTGGTTAATTTTATCACTTTACGAACTATAAAATCGAGAAGTGCCTGGGAAAAATAGTTATTGATATTGATGAATGCCATGATGATAATAGTCGCTCTTTGCATTTTTTTAACTATTCACTAAAATTGGAATTGTAACGTTGCAATTTCTACAAAATTTCGATTGTTGTTTTAGTATTGATCGTGACACTAAGCTTTGCTGTCTATTGTTTTCTAAACTTCTCAAAATATTCTCTATTTTGGGTAGCACGAATATCTCTTGAATTTTTGCGACCTACTATGCTCGAGAGCGAAGTTTATTCCTCCGTTAATGCAATAAAGAATGCCAGTGTATTTATCCACTCTACTTTCTAGAAGAAATGTTTGACGCTGCAAGTTTATATTTCTTGCTTTGTATTCCAAAGTTGACTGGAGGAAATCTTTCCGTTGCTCAGATAATTTACAGCGAGTCAATAGGCGACCTCGAGCCCCTGATGAATGCATGTCTTCACGCGTCATCAAGCTGCTCGAGGCTCGTCGTGGTCATTAACATCTGTAATAAAAAAGTTTCATTGAAAATGGAAGAAAGATACACTGTAATATCAAACTGTCATCGTTGCTCATGTAGCAGTGATCCAAAGAACTTTACGGTGAAACAGATGTGGATCTCAATAAATTATTGTGCTCATATGGAAACAATAGTTGTGAAAAAGAATCAGGTTATCAGGAGAGATTGGGTTATTTATTTTCACTAAATTTAGATGCATTTAATGAGCACATTTTTTATTGTGCATCCAAAAAATTAGTCATCCACAGATAAATTTCTTTCGTCGGCGGTAAACTCAGATAAAGAGCAAAAAGGAAGATTTAAAAGTAGTATTCTGTAACTCTGCTTGGGGCTTCCAGCAAATGAAAGCTCTAACCTCATTACCAAGAATGCAACGTTATGTATCCTACAGAGCAAGTTAGTGACGTTGTAGACACAGTTTCTAAACCTGGACATCAATATTTGAATCCAATGTCGGAATCAAATTCGGAATGGATTTGTAAATATTGTTACTGATATTTTAAAATACGGTAAACAAGAAATATTCTACTAAAGTAATTTCATTAGCTAGAAAATATAAATAATAATATATATATATATACTATTATTTTAAAAAAGTTATTTCGATTTCATGAATCTTTTTCAACATCTGAAAAGAGAAGACATCTTTACTTTGAGTAAATGCTGTACGAAAAAACTGAGAAGAATTGGAATCTAAATTAATCGTAACAGGAGTAGAGACTCCGTATCATTCAAATCAGTACATCTTTGGACATAAAAAAAGTTCAGAAGGCAAAGTGTCTCGTTAACTGAAGAGATAAGGGAGGGCTGCTATGGAAAGTCTTGCCGATAAGCTCAACTGGATGAGCTGGTAATTTTAAAATCATGTTTTCAATGCAAATGGTTTTCGTTATAAACTTCTAGAAAGTTTTCAAGGGGTTTTTGTAATAAATTTCAACCCGTTTTCACCCTCTCTCTACCGAACATTTTTTTTGTGCAAATGTATTTTTTTTTGTGTTAGAACTTAGTTGATGTTAAAAAAGCAATTGAAAAGTAAGGAAGCAATTGAAAAAACCCAAATACTTGGTAAGATGCTAGGCATAGAAACATTTTAGAATTCATTGACCCATTAGTATTTTGCAGTGGGACGTATTATCCCAACTTTCTGTGGGACGTATTATCCCAACTGTCTGTGGGACGTATTATCCCAACTTTCTGTGGGACGTATTATCCCAACATTCTGTGGGACGTATTGTCCCAACTTTCTGTGGGACGTATTATCCCAACTTTCTGTGGGACGTATTATCCCAACATTCTGTGGGACGTATTGTCCCAACTTTCTGTGGGACGTATTATCCCAACTGTCTGTGGGACGTATTATCCCAACTTTCTGTGGGACGTATTATCTCAACTTTCTGTGGGACGTATTATCCCAACTTTCTGTGGGACGTATGTATTATCTCAACTGTCTGTGGGACGTATTATCCCAACTGTCTGTGGAACGTATTATCCCAACTTTCTGTGGGACGTATTATCCCAACTGTCTGTGAGACGTATTATCCCAACTTTCTATGGGACGTATTATGCCAACTGTAGTGAAAAGTTTAATGCAATAATTCTACTCTGCTCGGTGCATCGATCTATTTCTCATTCTAGACTTCAAAGAAACATCGTCATTCAATAGAACTAAAACATTTCATACACATAAACATTAGTCATGTTCTCATCGTACATACAGTTTCAACTGAGTACATTTTGCATAACAATACAGTGCTTGTATCAGCTGAGGGAATACGCCTGTCTAAGTATCCAAATAAATTTGTATTACTTTAATTACTGATCTGCCGCTGATACATAACATGTCCAAACCATTATCTGGTGCCAGTTTTATGTCTCCTATTGATTTGGTAGAACTTTGACTAATAATCTTGGATTTTACCGAGTGTAGTATACTATAGAAAACTGCTGAGTGCATGCACTGGGAAGTAGTAAAGCAGAAACTGCAACTTCTGTTTTATTTTTTCTTCATATATATCAAGAAAATAGTCAAATAGTCAAATTAGAAAGTATTAGGATGTCTGGAAAATGATGGCTGATCTCAGAACAATTTTTACTCATGAAAAAAACATTACGTATTAATTAGTCAGACTATAATCAATGAACAGTCATGCATCTTTGCCATCGATCAACCATGCCATTTGTGACTCGTTTACGAAATCCATTCGACTTGCATGCTAGTAAATGCTTGAATACAGATTTCACCGCTGCTTTGGATCTGAAGGTCTTATTGACTTCAGAAGTCTTGAAAAATTGCTTAAAGGATGGTGGTTCGTGAATGAAAAAATCAGGAGAATAGGGAAGAAGTGGTAAAGTCTCATTTCCTCAAGTCTGTGAACTTTTATAGTCATTCTGGCCACCCGTGACCGTGCATTGCGGGGTGTAAAATTGTGCCATGTCGATTCTTTAGTGCAGGTCCCATTGTTTGTAAGTGAACAAGCATTGCTTTGAATTGATGGTAGAAAACTTCTCTGATGTTGTGATCTGCTCAGTTCATTTCATGTTCCGAGTGTAAACTTTCAGTCTTCATGACTTCTAAAGCCATGTTCTCTATGCTCTATAAAGCTCGTCCAAATATTTTCACACTTGGTGACAGAGCTAGTTTTTTAATCATATTTTGTACGAAGGAGATACGCAATTCTCTTTTTCAGTATTATCTGGGCTCTCTATTTTAGAGCGATTCTTTTGTTGCAGGAAGTTCGAAAAATGTAAATGATGCATTGGATTTCGATAAAAGAAGTCCTTAATATTCGTTGTTCTGCGAAATTTTCCGGTATCAGAGGCCAGGTCTGTAGGATGAAGCTTCCCTGTTCTAACTGCATGCCTATAGTTAATTATACTTCAATCATTGTCTATTTTATCATTTTTGGGTGGTTTATTTACGGTTTAGTATTAGTGAGTGTTTGCTTACTTTTTTGCATGTTTCTTCAGAGAGTTTAGTTTTGGTTTAAACAGAAAGAGTTATTTGAAGTTTCAAATCAAAACATTATTGTTGGAGTGCGTTTTCTATTTCACTGAGAGATTATACATTCATTTTCTCTAAATTGCTAGAAACTACAGCAAGAAACAGCGCTTAAACTGCAGCACTTCTTGAGTGCCATGTCATATTGACTTAGATTACTCGTATTTAATATGTTTCACTCAATATAGTCTTAAATATTATTAGGTTTCGCTACACAATTTTTTCAATTATGTATTTTTTCTCTCAATGACGACGTTGAGAAAACAATATCTACAGAATCATTTTAAACTTTGAAAGAGGTTTCAATCTTTGTCAGTGTCACTGATTAGAAAATCATTCGTCCGTAAATATTTGTTCCAAAGCAAAATTTTTCAATGAGATTACTTTCAGGCTGGGCAGATCGTAAGTCACGAGGCTGTTCAACCCACCTCACTGACAACTGTTTTCCAGAGTTTTACCTATTTGTACAGGCGCAGTTAGTTCATAGAGCAACTTAGAAGCCCTGGAGAGATCTAAACTTTTCAGAAATTGCACAATTTCCGTGTTTTCTTCGATTGAACATTGAAGAGACAGCGTCGGGTCCACCTGTGACCGCTGGTCTCTGCCCTGAAGCTGGACAGCGCATCGCCAGGTCCGCTTTCTGTTGAAAAGAAATAAAATTAGAGCATCCTTCAGGCTCAGCTGTGGAAAAAAGTGAAGTTTGAAAGGAGGTCTGCCCGCCGAAATCGTTGGCTTTGAAATGACAGGCGAAGCCTGAAGAATGAGTGTAAAATAAGCATAAATCAGAGCAAAAACATGTTATTTACCTCTATGATTAGTTTTGGATGATATTCATAACTATTTATTTTGACCAGTTCATTCATAATCAAGCCAATTTACTAATATTATTGAAAACGTATTTCAATCGGGATGACTCAACATTTCATTCACTGTCAACTGTTACCACAAAAAAATTTTACCTTTAGAGTATCTTTCAGAGAAATATAATGGATACTCGATTAAAGGCGTGCTCGGTATACGAGTCATTCGGTAACGAGCAGTTATAGGAGGCAAATTCTTACTCTGGTAACGATCAAAATCTCAGTTAACGAGTGTAATTGTCGTCTCGTTTCAATGTCATCCCTCTGACTACTAGCAATCTTTGGTGAAAAAAGTATGAGGTAAAATGTACTGAATTGCATTAGAATAATATTATGAATTAGTTCTGTTCACTATACAATCATCACTTATATTGTTTGTGGTACTTGACGTAAATGGAAATTTAAATATATAAGGAATAATATTGTCTCTTTGGGATTCCCCAGTTGGTCCAAAACAAGTTCAGCAACGACAACGACAGCAATTTTACAAGGCAATCACTATGCTCTTCACTTCTGTTAATGGTAAATATAGTTAAGTTAAAAATAAATCAACACACTTTAAAAAAATTGATTCATTGAAGTTTTAAGAATTATGATCAGAATTAGAAAGCTAAATCAAGTAGTAATAAAGTTTTCTGACGAGGAGTTAAAAAATACTCTAAAATGTCATAGAAACTTTCAAGTTGATTTCTGTGTAGCAATTTATTAATAAGTGATCAGATCTTTTTCAATCGAATCACAGTTTACATTCGAACTGACATTGATTCTACAAGCTTTTGCTCCTCTGTAGCTGTAGTTTTAATTTTAATTACTGTATACGAACACCCTAAATTACTCAATGGCGATCAAAAGGGCGATATGGCTCGAGGGCCCCTTCAGCCTCATCCCATAAATTTTAAATGCTATTTACATCCAGAGACTACAGCGGCCACTAAATGTGCTGAAACAATCATCGCGCTCAGAGAACCATTTCTGAATAAAATTAGCGCAATAGATGCTAGCGTTGTCGTTATAAAACATTCTATCGCTATCAAGAATATAGAAGCCCATTCAGGAGTGAACGTGACTGTCCATGATCTGCATAGAGTCGCAGGGACGTTCACTCATCGCTGCAAAAGATCACAGATTTATGTCTAGCTCAGGTAAAAGAGTCGCTGATCACCCCACTGCCTTCAGATTCCTGCTCAAAAGAAACGCTGAATGATGGATTCGTTCATTTGTGAGGTTCTCGCCACGCTCTAATGCGCACATCATTCAGAAAGACGGTAGACTTTATTTAAGGAAACACATGATGCTTTTTCTGTTTTCCTCAGCAGTCAAGTTTCAATGTTCATTGGCAAACTGAAGCCGTGTTTTCCGATTTGTTACAAAAACAAGTACCTTTCTGAATGAAATGTAATGCATGCAATTTTTTCCCCTTACAATTCATCGATTTCGAAGAAACCGTTTTGCTTTTATTCTTCACAACACAGAACTTGATGGTGAACTGCTTGGTACGCAACCTCACATTTTTTACACATAATGCGTCAAAGAGCGCCTGTCTCACTGATCAAGAATTCGATGACTACGACATTTTCAGCAGGCTTCGCACTATTGTTCCCAGCATGCAATAGTTCTCTTTACAGTTCTCATACTAACATCTGAGGCTGCACACATATCAACCATAAATTTTCCTCTTACGTAACAACCCACGATGTGTCGTTTATCATACTGTGTAATATCCATTCCCTGGATGTTCCTTCTAGCAGCTTGCTTTAACATTGACACAGTTATTGCATTTAGACTTTGTGGCCGCTACATCCGACTACAAAAGGTTCCCGTATAGGTTACCTCTGAACTAAATATTTAAGACACAAATGAAGACTAGAAACGTGCCATGTGTCAAAATCAAAGTGCAACTTTTTTATAGGCAGTGTAGTTATTTGAACATTCTTCGTCTTGATATGTAAAAATAGGATTCTTTTTTGATACAATATTTGGGACTAAATACTTAGTACTTTATCGTGGATCAAACGCAATAATTTCATTTAATAAGTAGTCTTGGAAAATGGATCGTTTTCGGGGGCGAAGGTTATCGAATATGAAACAAAAGAGATCTTTAAATCTGTTAAGCAACGACTGACATGCTGAAGCTGAACCTGTAGTCGGACACACTTCAAAACCATTTCGTTGCTATTGAACCTGTTTTCAATTAATACTGCATGCAGCGGCACATATGTATGTAGTTTCATAACGTTATTGTTTTTTATGAGTTTAAATACGAGTAGTTAAGAATGGCTATTCACCGATTAGAAGATACGTTATTCTGAACTAATATTGACAGTTTTCACTCATTTTGCATTGGCTCTGATGGGATTGGTTGATGAAGCAGTGCCGTAAAAAGGTCATACTCTTTGAACGCTTTTCTATTTCCTGTTCCGCTCGTAACTACATCAGGATTTGCCCGAAATAAGGTGGCATCATATAAAAGTATAAAAATGCAATGAAGCTTATAGTATATATTGGGACAATAATAAAAGTATCGAGGGTCGTCCCAACTTACTGCTGAAATTGTTAAAAAAGACTTGCCATCCTAAAGCGAGGACATGCAAGGCATATGAGACTTCGAGGTAATAACTTGCTTAATTTCTTTGTATCATAAAATACTTGGATCTCCTTGAAACATAAATTTATCTAGTTAATTTTAGCACTTCAATGAAGACAGAATTTCTACGTATGAACAGACGAATAACATTAGTGAACTTCGTTTCTCAGATAATAATTGAACAAGTGTGTAATTGTCGAAGCATTTGAACTCAGTCAAGCAAAAATTCTTAACAGGGTTACATAAATACAAAGGCATTTGAAAGTTTTCTTTTAGTATCACGATCTTCACAAAACCAGTCTTCTTACTAGTTATGATAATTTTAAATCCTAATATAACGATATTGAAGAAAAATTTGCGTCTCAACTTCTTTATTAACGATCATTACCTCATGAACCAGTCTCTAAGGATCTCATTCGTAAGTAGTCAAAATTGATACTGTGTTTCGAAAGTGAATCCTCCTTACTCACAATGTTTTATACTCAGAAACAGGATTAACAGCAGATATGTTTTTAGTATAATTGTAAATCTTTATCCGTGTATCCTTCTCGTGAACTTATCATGTAGGATTTTATTACTTTGAAAAGTAGCTCTTTTTGGTAGAGCTGGTGTTGAAAACCGGGAGTCCAACTAAGTCGTTATTTTGTCTGCCCCTTAAGAAATGAAACTCTGAGCCTCACACGTAGATTTAGTAGCATCACTAAACAGCTTCTTTTCATGCAGAGCTTCTAATTTTGGGTGCTAGAAACTTGGGTCTGGAAACTCATCTTGGGGTCATTTTTTGCTCATCAGAATGTAAGAAGAAACTCATCACTCTGCTCACTGAACACCAACATCACTTCTCATTTGCCCTCTAAGTGTGAGGGACTTGTTTGCCCCGAAAAATGAAGCAAAAGAGGACAATAACCTTCTTAACCGACATAACTTTGTGCTGGGAATGACACTTCTGGTCTCTGCTGCTGCTGCCGAAATATCTTCAGTAGACGGTGTGAAAAATCACACACGCGAGAAAACTCGGTAGTAGCATCTCATTAAAATTAAAATGAATTGGCTATTTTAAGGGCATTGATGATTAGAGGAACCTTAAGGCTTTTGCCCTAGTCAGAAACGTTTGCTGAATTGACGAGGGTTTTTGTCAATTTCCGCATTGAACGGGCTACAAATTATGAGAGGGAAACCTATGTGTAAAAAGTTCTCCTGAAAAAAGGATCATTAGTTAATAAACAGGTTACTATGCTCCTAGTCCTAAATTACAATATATTTTGAAGACTACCTCAAATAGACGATTACCCGTAGTGTATTTACAATCCGTTAGTGTGAGAGACCACGGTTGTCTTCTAACGTTGATTACCTTTCGATTGATTGTGAATTAGTTTATGAAAAAGTCATTTTAGAAATGAGTGAATGTGAAACATTTCATGTTTGTAACACTAGTTCGTATAAATCCCCTTTTCTGAAAATGAGTCTAAAATTTAACCTGAATTTACTTTCAGATACATTGCTTGATGGGAACGAAGCTTCTATGTATGATTCCAGTGGTTATCTAATTTTATAATTATTTCAATTGTAAATATGTTGTCTCGAGTTGACAGAGACCTGTCTCTGACTGTCACGAATGTTTAAAGATTCTCTACATTTTCGAGAAATAAAAGATTTGATTTTTGCTACATTTTTCTGGGTATGTAGTTTTTATAACACGGTATCATAAAGAACAAAATGCGTTGTGAGTCAGTGTGAAAATTTGTGTTCATTGATACGAGATATGAATTGAAAAATTGTATGCTATGTAAATGAGTATTTACTCATACGTACAATGATAATGTGGAAACTGTTCTTCCCACTCAAATAAGTTTGGTACTTATATTCTGAACTTTATGCTCTTAGAGTTTCGAGAGTCAAAGGCGTCGAAGTGAAAAATAAGCTAATATAACAGGAGACGTTATCTAACGCAGAAGAGATTGCACTTGTCATATTGACAAAGCTATTACAGAATGGACGTATTTAAAGCGTGAATATCACAGATCCTTCATTAGGTATGCTGATGAATGTTGAAGATAGGAAATTGAAGAGAAGCTTTCAAATTGCGTGTCCACCTGAAATATTGTTGACCATTTATACGTTGAATCTCGTGTTATATTTTGCAAATGACTAAAATTCATTGATATATGGTACATGATCGATATATAAGTAAAATTTATAGCGGTACATACGATTACGAGAATTCAGGTGGAAGCCCTCAGCTTTTAAAATGTAGTATTAAAATTTAGGTTAGAGGATGTATCAAAAGAATACTTCTATAATTCAACGTATGATAAGAGTACTTGAAATGAATTAATAGGGACTGGAGTTGTATATATGAGATTTTACATATTGTTTGGTACAGTAGAGAGAAAATATGCTTGGTTACATATACATACCTCTAGTTTATATTACGAATACTTATTAACAATTTATGAAATTCAGTATCGAGAGCAATATTTTATTTCAGAATAAGGCCAGTGACAAAGTTCCAAGTGTATTTTGAAGCACGATAATACGTTGTCTAACCTCCCCCGTTCAAAGATTTCCTCCGGAGTAACGCTGTAATTCTCATGCCTCCATTGTTTTCCACAGAAGACTCAGGGGAACTGAATGGAAGAGTCCTTGTAAATGAGGCACGATTGATGAAAGCCTCAGCGCTCCTACGAGTCCCGCTTTAGGGCCACCAATTATTTCTTTCAATGATTCCTTGCTCGTATTTAGTTATTGTTTTTCACTGGTACATCATTCTTCAAGTATTCATCTGTTTCAGTTCACATTGTCTAAATTCAATATTTGTATAAAGCAGCCACCGTGGTCGAGTGGTCTGCGGCCCGTGTTCTGTATCGGGTCTCTGCTTCATGAAGAAAGACCGCGGGTTCGAACCCGGCCATGGACACGAGTTATTTCTCGTACGCCGCGCCGTGCACTCAACCCGCTAAGCACTCAACTCCCCGCCCATGAAGACGCCCATCAACCTCCCGGGATCGTTGCATGGAGCTCACCATCACCCTTACTCTTAAAATGTTAACCTTAAGAATTTGAAAAAAACCAATGTACTAATGTCTATGTACTGTGTACTCGATTGGAAATAAAGATTGTTCGTTTGTTTGTATTAAAACACAATTGTCGATGCTGAGGTAAACAGCCGTTACAGAGATAGCATGCAAGGTTTGAGACCACGAATAAGGCTTATGAATTAAGAGTAAGATGCTGATTCAAATAATTGAATTTTAATCTAGCATTGTTATACGCTACAAAAGACCGGGGAAATATTTTGGCTTCCGAGTATGTTATCGCAGTTATTCGATCGATTTACAATTTCAGTATGACCTGTTATCAGTAATAGCTTTAATTTGAACAGTTTGAGGAAGCTCTCTTTTATGGAATCTTAAAAGCCACGTTAACTGTAATTTCGAGCCTGCAATGGCCGGGGATCGACGGCAGTAGAGTACGAAGTTTAAAAAGTTCGGTCAAATTAAGATAGCGAAAATTGGAAGTCCAAAAAACGGAAATCCAGGCGAGATCTCAAATTAAACTTCTGGCAGCCACATTAGGGTTCGAGATCAACAGACTGATGAATCAGGAAGGGATGAGACCGTTTAGCAGGCAGTTCGAGTGATGAATCTTTCAGAAACACAAGACTGATGAAACTTTAAGACCATATGAAGGATGAGACTCACAACACATTTGGCTGGATGAGGTAACGAAATGCGGAACACGAACCGTCATTGAGGCATAAGACGAGGTGCTTTCACAAGGAGCTAATAAGAAATTTGCCTTTTTGAAAAAATAAAACTATAAAATGCAAATGAGAAAGAGGTAAGATACAACAAGGGTTGTTAAAGGTTTTTATGTAGCATACCTGCATAAAATCTGTATCTGTATTATAGGTGTAGCCTAAAAGACAGTCATAAATCCATCATAACTAGCGAAATTGATGTCATTTGGTTCAAAGGTGTGTGATAACTCGAGTTTTGTCTAATCCAACGTTAGCAAAAAGTACATGTTAGTGGATGAGCGATTTCACAAATTGCAAGAGTGTTTCTTTCGTCCTTTCAATTTTAGTACCACTGACTTACCAGGCCGAACTTAACCGCAATCTAATGATATTCCTAAATGAAAATGTACACGATTATATTTGTGAGAATTAATGAAGATTGATTTCGGTAGATCAGAGGGGCCTTTTTTAAATTTCACTAACATTCGCAAAAGCTGCCTTGGAAATTGTTACTCATTGTGAAAACGTTCGAAGTTATACTATTTTGCGAAGATGAATCGATACTGGCCACGAGCATGTAAAGTAATGATATCAGTCTCAGCAGCGGCCGTTATTAACTTGCAATGAATCACAGGCAGAGATGACAACATCGATATGATATGAGCCCGGTATGAGGGCAAGGCTCGACCGCAGACTGTCCTGAAGAGCACTGCGATCTACATATAAAGTCAGCAATTTATTGGCCAAATTTTCAGCCATGAGGTGTGGGCGGTTTACTGTCATTGAGAATTTTCTTCGGTGATTGTGCTTTCTTGAAACCCCGACCGACTGCCCTTGACTACTGAGTTGTAGGCCTACTTTGCATAATGAATCATCACGGGATTTTTCGATCTCGGATTTGATTTAAAACATGAGTCGTGGTTGGCTCTCGGTCTCATATTGCATCTCTCTCGTAGTTCAAAGTTTGGATTTAGTTTCTATTGAATCACTGGAGTGGAAGTTTTGGTTCACCAGGAATTTTGCAATGCCTACACAGGCGTATTTGCATGAATTGTTTCATATATTTCCTGTTGATAGCCATAAAATAGTTCCAGATACTTCTGCCTTTAGTAATGGAGATTCAGAAGACATAAAAAGAACACTACCAAATTGATCACTTAAGATGCAAGAAGTTCCATTCTGGAAAGTCATTAAATATGTTCACTTCAGTTGGAAGCCATACAGAGACAGGGTCCACATCTGCTGATTCTCGAGCTGCTTCGGTGGTGGGACTTGAACGAATAACATATTCATTGAATTGAGAAGTAGATCCATCTTTGGTTGCACTGGAATTTCCATTCGAGTAACGTCAGTCTTGACAATGATAGAACTTCTTTTTCTATTTCTAGGTGACTTCGCTGTTATGTATTTCTGTACGTACATTGTGAAAACAATGATTCATTTCAATTGTATATGTGATAGTTGCATAAATGGGAATGGCCACGTGAGTTCATGTTGAAGCTATTCCTAACTTGAAATCGTGAGGTAATTATTCAACTATAAAAGTGAGTTACTACTGAAGTATTCAGAGAAGCAAACCTTAACGCGAGTCTATAAATCTAAATTAGTACCATAAATAGCAATTAATAGTGGGTGGCATAAACGAAAATTATCCTGCAGCTTGTGAAAATTATAATTATTTTGAAACAAAATCTGTTGTAACATACGTTTCATCTATTAAGTGTTATAATCAATTAGGAGAAGTAATTATAGAATTAATCGCACTTGAATTAACTAATTTCTGAACTGGTACGTTGAATCGAGACTACGTTGAAAACATCGATTCCACGTTTAATGACAGAACATAATTAATAAAACATATTTGTAACTTTTAAACATTTCATATATTTAATTATTGATATTTTATTTATTCTACTTACATATATATTTACATATATTTTTACTAGCTTCAGTCATTAAATCTGCATTTTATAAAAAACTGGAGGGACCGCATACCACATTGTTTTTGTGTCTTCGATTTAAGGCTTTTTTGCTCCCACCTCTCGAGTAACTTCATCATACTTTCTCTGCAGCAATTATCATCGCAACTCAAAATGCGCTATCTGCGCATCTCGTTCTATTTACTTGCCCCTTTATGAAGTCCTCAATTTGCATTGCCATGCGAATCCCGTGGCAGCTCCTTCGCTTTCTCCTTTAATGCATCGTTTTTGTGCTTGAAGAAATCAAGATAATGTTTCGTTTTT
Organism: Trinorchestia longiramus; assembly: GCA_006783055.1. Taxonomy (NCBI): domain Eukaryota; kingdom Metazoa; phylum Arthropoda; class Malacostraca; order Amphipoda; family Talitridae; genus Trinorchestia; species Trinorchestia longiramus. The sequence continues at coordinate 279,294 of VCRD01000031.1, forward strand.
ACGCCAAGGAAAGATGGCCACTAATTCAATTGAATGCTTTTAACCTGAGAGTCTGCGTGCAATGAAAGTCTGCCAACACGGTAGGCGGACGCTGGGAAAAGTTTGAGGCTTGTGCGCAATCAGACACAGAAACTTTCGGAAAGACCAACATAGCTGATTCTAGCTTCACTTTCCAGAAAATAAGCACCTGTATTAGATAGAGATTGTCCGTAACATCTACACATAAAAAATACCTATCAGAAATTCAACAGGGAAACAGAAATATTTGAGAGTGATGTCAGATTTTGTACAAGTAGTTTTGTGGAATTTAAACAAAAATACGCGTGAATGAAGAGCCAGAGAGTCGATTTTTCTAGCCGTATAGAACGAATAACTCCTAGTGCAAAGAAGGAGAAGTATCCTTTTCTCCATTTATATCAATGTAAAAGAATATCTTATATTAGAACCTGGATCACAAAACAGGATTGTCTGAAATATTGTTTGGGAAAGTTATGTACGTGATCACTTCAGGATGTGATCGAACTTAGGCATTAGCAAGAACACGAAGTAAAAAGTAATATCATGTTAGTATGATAGTTAAAGCGTTTGCTTTGATATCAGTGGCGTGCGTGCTTTCCTGCATTGAGGAGCTGCTCAAATTTTTTTAACTACTCAACTTCATTAGAATTTTAAAGACGTCACCTAACAAATAAATGTCATAGTAACGACTACCGTTTGCAGTAAAGCCAAAGTAGGTTATCCAAGTACTTCTCTTTGATGGACCATAATTCCATGCGTGTACAATGTTTACGATACAATTGCGTGAAATATGATGAACTAAGGAACAAAAGCGTACCGAGCATGTGATATCAATTTTTATTTGAATACATTAAAAAGATAAGAATTTATTTAGATGAAAACTCCGAGCGCATTTGAAAAAAACATATATACATACTACAATAATCGCATCATGGTAAGTGATATTATAGGATCGTAGGTTTGAGAGTCACTATACGGTTAAAGAAAGCATACACGAGGACTGTTTTTTCTTCAACCTCCGATGGCTATAAAAAAGGCAAAGTTACATAACACAATAATTATGTGACCAAAAGTAGTACAGGGTATTACTTATTTCTCTATATAATCACCAAAACAGATGCAACCTGATTGCCTGAGATACGTGCAATTGAACGTCACCACTACGATCCATACTATGTCATCAACTATGAGTTGCAAATTATAATCCGATTTCTGCAAGCTGAAAGACGTAGTGATACTGAAATCCATCGGAAAATGAGCAAAGTGTACAACGACAACTCTATGTGTGAAAGTAGTGTATGTACAGGAATGGTGTAGAAACTTTTAAAGAAGGGCGAACTGACGGCCATGAAGAAGGCGGACAAAAATACAATTTGCACCCTTGTTCACCTTCTTCAAGAGTTTGCCCGTTTCCAAAAAGACTCTTGAATCCATCGGTGCATTTTTGTAGTTATCAAAAACATTTTATCGGGAATAACAGCCATAATTTCTTTTACTTACAAAACGTTGAAATCTAACGGCAAATATAAATTCATTCGCGGACACACACGATGTAACGGGACTGATCATAAATGGACTTCAAAATATTTCAATAATTATGAGATATAATAATTCATAAACGAAAGCGTACTCAATTGACAAGGGTGACTTAAACTAAAATGCAGTTTTAAAACTCCACGAACAGTTATTGTGAACAGTTCCTACAATTTTAATACGAATATTATTGCATAAAATTTGGGCACTTCTGCTCAAAAAGAGATGAATGACTACATTAATGTAGTCATTCATCCCAATGATTTATGTATATATGATATTTCTGTTCACAGAGCCGGTTGATGAGAACATTATTGAGCCAAATTCTAATCTCAAAGCAGATTCGTTGCTGCGCGCTCTGTAGGTTGCCGCCAGTTCTCTGAAATAACTTAAACTGAACTAAAACCAGTCGTGGAGGAAATGAGAGACCAGGTGTATAATGAATTCAAAAGCCCATGATGAGAAGGAAAATGTCGTCACACGACGGAAGGTTCTCTAATGAAACTTCTAAAGGACTGTGAAATAACAGAATACGTATTAATGTTTAATTTGTCGTTAAATCCGCTGACAGTTTCCTCGAAAGAGCAAAATTAAATATATCTGTTAAGCAACACATCATAAAGAATCATTTAACATTTATTCTTAATGTATGTAACCCATCAAACCTTATTTCTGTACCATTCATATTGAATTTATTTCATTTAATTCAACTCCTTTGAAATAGTGTGACATGGGATTTCTCACAAAGCAAGTCTTTGTTTCATAGAAACATAATTTGAGTCGACCGTAAAATGGTTTCAAATTTTTCCAAAGATATGTAAAATATATGCATAGATTAACTCGAGAAAAACAATAAAACAATAGCGGGAAACATGTGGCAAAATTAAACTAATAAATTTGACAGAGATCCGATAAATTACGGGTTTTGTTTTCAAAATGTGACAGGCAAACGGTTTTTGTGTCATAATTGATAAAATCTCACAATTGAATTCGCATGGCATATCGTAAAATTTCTTCATTTCGTCAAAGTTACCAGAAGTATTTAGTTTTCAGAGGATTCTGATTTAATCTTTACATATGTGTTCATAAAAAAGCTATAATTTTCCTAGTGTAAAGATTTCTTTTTCTTTCTTGTATGTGAGACAAACTAAGGTAAAACTTCTGCACCGAAACTTATAATTTTAAACCCAACGCTGCAGTTCTCGTGCAATATCATGAACGTGAAACCATAAAACTGGGGATGTTCCTCCTGCAACTGAAGTGTGTTGAAGAAACTGACAATTAAACAATAATTTAGGCTTTCTCAAATTATTCCAAATGTGTGTTTAGGATAACACAAATTTCATGCATGATCAACAAAATTTTAAAGATAAATCAGAGCAGTGAACTATTTCTCAACTGGTGCATTACATCCTTGTAAATTGAACCTGAATAGAAAGTACACAAAACAGCAACAGTGTAAAATACACAGAAGATATCCAAGAGGGATTAAATATGTCGTCATTGAGTTTAACGAATGGATTTTTTAAGAGTGGTGTCTACCGATGCAGATCCGAAATATTTCCCTAATCATGGAACTCAAATTTTTTATTCCACAATCCTAACACATTTCAAATGTTAGGCGTCAATTTTTTTTTGGTAGCGAAAGGGAAACTCGACACTGGATCTCATTATTTTTCTGTTGTAGTCCGAGGGCGCACAGATAGCGCTGGAGATGAAGTTGTTTGGCATGCGAGGGTTTGAACCCCTTCTGCAAACTGGCAAATGACTGTAAAAATATTTGGTTTACATTTTTTAGCAGCAATGAAACAGTGCAGGTCGGTGGAACTATACAATAGTTAAAGTAACTGTCAAAAATTTGGTATCCACAGCATTTAAATGTGATTATATTTACTTGAAACAGTGCACAAAAAACTGACGAAACTTTATTTTTAAAAAGTCCTCAAATCAATCAGTTTGTTAAATGAGTCAATTAATCAAAATCAAGAAGGCGAAAATTAAAACTGCCTAGAATATTGAAAGAAGGTTCAAAAATAGTTGTATACATTTATGCTTAAAACTCTGCATATAATCACTTCACTAGTGAGGATCATATTGACTTCAAAATTGAAGCATTTGATGATGTATCATGAACAGAAATTTTTAAAATGAACCAAAGATTGCTCGTGGTCGTAGTGACACAAGCCATGTATGTCATGAATACATTTATTTCTTTAAGGTAATTCGCAATTACTTCTCATTGTAATATTTATTGTTTCAAAACTTTTGTTTTAATGTTTTTTAAATACTCTGGCTCTCATGATGGTCTCCAACAGACGGTGTAGGTATTAAAGCATCAGGCATGTCATTTTGCGAGCAGGTTTGTGGAAGTACAAAAAGATATTTCCTAGCTAACTCATGTGTCATGCATTTTCTAACATGTGTGTGAAATAACCAAGCAATTATATTTTGTTACTTATGAACACATGAAAAGTCTTCCGTTTGGAAAACTGCAAAATATTAAGGCAGAAAATTCTATTCCTGTTTTGGCATCAATATCAACGATATACCTTGCAATTTAACAATGAGAAAAATTCCGACATGAGCACTATCTAATGCATCTTATGTGAATCTTAACTTATTGCATAAGAAAAGTGTTCACATATCCTTCGCTTCCAAAGTTTGCAGTCATTGTGTTGGGAATGGAAGACCAGTGCTTTCACACGCCTCACAGTGAGGATACTTAATGTTAATGGACCAGTTCAATAATGATTTATTAACAGTCAATTGTCAAACAGACATAAATAAATAGTCTTGATATATATCAGTGTTTTGGAGAGGTAATGTGCAGTACATATTCGGTATCCATAAGTAAAACTACTTGCGAGTAATTGCCCAAGTATTTTAAGTGTATATGCCAGGCTACAAGTATTTACACAACCAAATGTTCATGAAAACTCCATGGTTCGGTTTGGACAAAGGAGCAATTAAAACTAAGTAAAAGAGTATTTGATGCAGCGAAACTGAGGGGCGATGCTTTAGAGCGCTTGATGTCTCAATGCTTGATGTCTCAGCAAAACTTAAACTCGCGCATGTTTGCGCTTTGAAATATGAGCAAATAAATCCCTAAAGATCAAAATAAAGTTTAGATATTCTACTTAACAACACATTTTTCATCAGTGAAAAGTCAGGGTAACATTGACGATAATGTTTTTGCGATTTTTTACATTTTTTCCCATTTTCTAAACGAAGATTTATCGATTTTATATGTTTAAAATAACGATATCGTTAGCTCTACCGTTGGAATGTAAAATTTATCAATTTATCGGTTATCACTTTATCAGGCAATCTATTTATCAGGAGTTTTTGGAATATCGGTTATCGTCAATAAGGTTATCATTATCTATTTATCGATTATTTTTATAACATTTTGTTATCGTTCTAAAATATGACAATATCAGTACAGAGGTCACTGCTAACTTTTTGCAAGAGCCATGTTCTTCAGGATCGATAAATTAACTTATTTTTATAGGCCTTTAATGTTTACTTTTAACTTTGCGTTAAAATTAAGAATTATGTACTCATTAATACGAAGAGATCGCTTCCAAAATATGAAAACTTTGTTCGAAACTCTTTTTCACCCGAATGGATTAAAATAATTTTTCCGTCTCTGGTGTAAGAGTCAGTCAAAGTTCTCGTTTCTGCACGCTTAAAACACGAATTTGTAATCCGTATTAATATGAAGCCCCACTGGTGGCCTCGAATACAAATTAGTCGTTAAATTTGCAGCTCAGTCCAGTTTACGATAGAACGACCGGTGTATGTTCTAGATTTCGCGAAAATATCTTCAAGGTTCGAACGTTCGAAAATTTCAACAACTACGGCAGAATTTATTGCTTCACGAACAGATTTCAGGCGATTTTCTCATGAAACAACAAGAAAAATTTTGCAGGAGTGAATATTTTTAACTAACATAAAATCTTCCAAGGCTTTCATCTATGTTATTTTGTTTCATCGTCTCTTCAAGAAAATGAAACAACGCTTTAAGCAGACGACTTATAAATAGCCATTGCATTTCAATCCGTGAGCAGAGGTTGTGTTAATTACGTTATAAGATCAGAGAAACAGAACAGTAATTGTGTGGCACAGCTTCTCGACAGTTCTGATGAACTCATGAGGGTTTCTAGCCCTCACCTCACCCCTGTGTCCGCCAGTGCGGACTTCCTACTTAGACTTAATAGTTTAGCCTTCACATAAGATCAAATGTACGCGTACCACTAGTGGTACGCGAGGGCCTTCCAGGTGGTACGCGAACATTTTTGGGGTCATGAACAATTTTTATTTTGTTATTTTTTACTTCACAAAAATGTTCACTGTCTAACACAGGAAAATCTGGCAACGATTTGTAGTTAGCAAGTCTTAGTTGATTTGCGTGTTATACTTGTACAATTATGGAATAAAGTGATATCTGATCGAATTTAGTTTATCTGGAACCAAGTGGTACGCGGCAACTGTACGAGACCTCCAAGTGGTACTTGATCACAAAAAGGTTGGGAACCACTGCGTTATAGGCTACTGCTCTTCTAGAAATGCAAATAATATTGTGAAGAGACACTGAACTGCAAACCCCTTTAATTCAACTCAATCTTTTCTCTCACTTTACAAATACAGTATCTGCTTCTATGAATTTTTTTTGACATAATATGAACATTTTTACTTTTTTCACAGCTGTTAGTTGTTTACAATATTAAGGTTGACAATAAAAA